>JANCMA020106404.1:0-14847 GCA_024336925.2 Zoanthus solanderi
CCTAGAGTTGGTTAAAGATAGTGCCAATTTTTTATAACAGCACCAATGTACTGACAGCAACCAGATAGCCTTCACACATTTTAAAGTTAAGTAGTTTATTTTTTGTAAAAGGATAACCCGAATGACCACCATGGCGCTGTGGTACACAAATTTTTTGTGCGTAGGTGAAACAACAAACATTGTCATATATATAATCATCTCAAATTACCGCCGAGCTATGTCGTGGAAATTGTGACGAACTCTAACCTATTGTTTTGAAATTCTTGACAGTGCTCCCGTCGGCATAGTGTATTGATTAAACCCTACTCTTAAAAGAGACTCAACTCTAGTTTAGACACTTTTAGATTGATTTTACATTGAAAAACAAGAAAACTTGAATTCCAGATTACTCATTGTAGTTGAAAAGTATCATGAAGCAGTAATCGGCACATTTCCGTTGTCATCAGTTGGTAATGCAATTACGAATGACCGGCACAAACTCATCGTCTTCATCTTGTGTAGTCATCTTAGTTAAGTAATTCATATAGGAAGCTACGGTTTTAATTTCTGACTGGCATTTTTAAAAAATGAAACTCCCATAATGGGAGTTGTACTCCCGAAACAGGTCTATTTTAAAATCGGTCTTTCTTTATTAGATGAAAAGTATAAATTTACTGCTATTCTCAAATTCGAAGTAAGATCTCAATAGTCCTTTATTACTTATTTAAAAATTGGTGAGAAACAATTTTAGGACAAAAAATAGAAAGTGACTTTTAAACATTTCTCTCTTACAACATATCTTTTATATTTATCAATATTTGTGAGCTAAGAAATTTCATGTGGGGAACTATTCTTTAGCTGGGTTCGCCTTGAGTTTCCGGTCGTTTGACAGCTTTCCGTTACTCGTTAGACTGCAAATGTTTACCTGTGACTGTGGTTTTAAGGCTATTATTTTACAGGCTTAGTCCTAAGAGACTTCTTTTCAGTGCCGATTTAAGGGCGGGAAAACCGCATGAATTCGTTGTTTTGACAATTCTCTAGCACAATGTTGAGTGTATTTTTAACCTTTACTTGTAAGATAAAACGCTTTGTGTTATTGCATACACGTGATCATGATAATTCAGAAACCAACAACAAAGTGCTGCTTTGATACTGCTGACACGGACACACAAACACGACACCCAGACCTGAAAACGGGAAATAACTTTGTAAGAATTATTTGTTATCTAGTATTCTTTCTCACAAATCCATTCATTCAATTTATAATAGTTCCCTACTTGATAGCTTTATTTGTTTCGATTGTAAAATCATTTTATATACGTCACACATATGGAAATAGTATAAACTCAGTACCATATGTTCAAAACAAATTTTTTCATAGATATTTGATATTCATGTCAGGCCGGAGATCACACTTTTATAGTCCTTAGTCAGTTCTTTCGCATTGTTGAAATCAGACGCTTTCTTAAGCTTCATTTGACATGGATTGATAAGTAGAAAAACATCATGGGGCGGATAATAAACTGTGCTGCTTTCTGAAGATGAAATTTAAAAAACAACAAAAGGATGATTGACAAAATTTGTATGAAAAGAGAGAAAAAAATCATTTACCTTAAAGAAAAAATAAAACAATTGTGCACTTCAGTACTAGAGAGACTTAAGATCTTTTCTTTTGCACATTTTCTAATACAAATTATAATTTAACTTTGACGCATTTCAGTTGCAAAAAAAATATAGATCAGTTTTAAAAATTATCCACAACATCTAAGACTGTTCTTTCAATACAACTGACAAGTCAACTGTTTTATCTTGCTTGTAGACAACCAAATGTAAGCTTTTGTTAATATTTTTGAGAAAATTGAACCACATTTTGTTTTCATTTTCAAATAAAAGTATTTCGCAGCACGTCTCTTTATTTCCGCGGACAAACCGGAAGGAAAAAAATGCTTCACAACCTAGTAGTTATAGAGCACCGAAATAAGTAGTGTTGAAATGGAATTTGGTTTCTAATTCAAACAACATACTAAAAACTTAAATATCAAAAAAAATTGTTGAAGTCGTTTTCAGTATAATTATATTCTTCTATCAATATAAAACATAAACTTACATATTAAATTACACTAAGGCCAGGATAAATTGCTTGATTTAACAGTGACGATAACTAATTCAAACTGATGATTTTAACTAACCAGAAGTTTAAAAATTAATAAATCGTTACAAAAAAAAGTTAAGTAACTTGAATCAGGAAGAAAACTGTACACGTAATAAGTTGGCAAACAATTTCTGTAGCACACACAGAAGCATTGTTTAAGTGTTAACTAGAAATATTCTAAATAATTCATTCGTATTATCACGGCTCAGCTATTTTGAGTATAAAACACAAAGCTGACTTTGCGTCTTACATAAGCAGAAATAAAGATGGATAGGTAAGGAAAGAAGGGTAGGAAGATGGAACAGGTTGGAATGAGCAAGGAGCGCCGAATAGAATTAAAAAAGTTAAGAAAAGCACAGAAGAAAATATGGAAAAAGAGAAAAATGGAAAGGAAAACTTTAAAGAATGTCGAAAGAAATATCAAAGTGGAGGAAGATAAAAAATAAAAAATCATTAGTATCATTAGTACCTAAGTCGTAAATACCAAAACGACTGAAAGAAAAACTACGTCTTGCTGTCTCTGCGTTTGCAAAGTGGAAGATAACAGGCTCAATAGAGCTTTATATGAACTTTATTTTCGGCGTGAACCCTTAAACCTTAATCTTTAAAAAAAAGATGCTATTTGTTTGGCAACAATACTCCAGCAAAATCTAGTGCTCCATTTTCCTCCCTTGCATTATTAACCAAATGGGCTTTTTTTGAACAAAAAATCACTAAAAAGGCTAAATAATTGAAAAAAAAATTTGTTGCAAAGAGATTTTAAGGCATTTTTGAAGATTACTGAGTTAGCAATATTTCCTACAGACTTAACTGTCACTCATGTCTATAATATTCTTCACTGTATGTTAGGGTCTTGCGACTGAAAAGTTCAGTTACGGATTTATATACAAACTTTTTCATCATTAAATGAATTATATTTTAGACTCCTCGTCCTTCAATTTGGCTTAGTTTACACTTCACAAAATACCTGTATATTTCAGTTTCAAAAACAAAATGTGTAACGACCAAGAAAATTATCTGAGTTATCAATACATGCAAAATGAGGCGGTTATTGCAATACATGGTCAACGCCCATGCAGTGGTTCTGGATAAAGTTCAATAAGTCAAACGTTCATTAACTCGAAAATCGTAGCTTTTATAGATTGGAATAAAACCACATTGAATTATTCAATTTCGCAAACGTAAATCGCAGGAATTCTATAACAGTAATAATTCATTATTACAAACATTATTTCATGTTTTACAAAAAACATAAGGGATAGGGGAACATGTATCATTTATGCTTGGGAAAGAAATGGGGAGGATAATGAGGAAATTTCTTTCAGTGAACATCGTCCATCCCCTTCCCCAAGAAATATTCAGGTTAGAAAAGCCGTATATTATGGTTTAAGGTTAATCCACGCTTTTGCCCACCAGGGACTTGAAATTAATAGCTTTATGCATTATAGACATTTTCAGGAAATCAATGTATAAACTATATTTACTGTTCCTAAATATCAAGTACAACTACAAAATGAAAATTATTTCTGGTATGGAATATTTTTAATTCTCAATAAATAACTTCTTTAATAACCTCTAACTGAAATTTTTCCAAAACTTGAAAAATTCATGCAATTTTTTTAAAAATGTATACAGCAACGAATCAGAATGTTACTAGAAACGGTGTTTAAACTTCCAACAAGCACATTTTTCAGTTGGACAAGTTATTTGTACAAAAATCTTCGTTTAATGCCCTAAAACAAAACATTTACTAAAACTGTCATGCCTCGCAGCATTATAAAAATCATTTGAAATCAACAAGTCAAATATAGTTATTAGTTTGCAATTGCTACAAAGTGTCTTTCTAGGACATGTACCGAGACGAAGTCATCTTGTTCGGTTTATCGTAGCAGCTTGAGAATGACCCTACTAGACATGCGCGGGTTAACTTTATATCACTTTTCACTTCTCAATTAAGAAATAAAATGAAAATCATATACAATAAACAAAAAATTCGAGTTCTTAAACAAAGTTGACAAAATCGGTTATCATTTGGGTCACTAAATGAAAAAAACTAATGTTGTTTGTTTAAAAAGACAGAATACCGAGCAAGATTGCGCTTTTTTTGTCAATTTGTTTACATTAGATTATATTCTTTCTCGTTTTCAGTTACACAACTTACACAGCATTAACCTGTCTAACAATTTTAAAAAAAAGAAAAAGAAAAGTGTCGTTTATAAGGGAAGACAATCTGAAATTACTTTCATTCTAGACTACCAACAGTTTAAAGGAAATTATGTTACACAGAGGCTCAATGTTCAATAAACTTTCTCGCGAGGTGAGCTCTATAAGTTTGGTAAAAACTCAAAACAGAGCCCTTTTTTATACAAAACATTATGCTATTTTGGTTGGATTCTTGATATTTTTCTAAAGATAGTTTAGATTTTGTATTTGCTGATTTTTTTTTACGTATGTTGTGCCCATTGTAATAAAGCAGCTGAGGTTTTCCTCTTTGGTAATTATCTGAAAATTATTATGCACAAACATAAACAAAACGAACCAATGAAATTTGTTTCTATCTTCTGTTTCCGGGCATCTGTCGAGTTGCCGGGATGTGTTCCTTTTTAAAATAACCCCTGCATGTAAAAAACATTTCTAATTGGCGAGTTTATGAATTAGGGTCTTGACTCACCCAGAATGGGATTATGACAGTACTCGACTGCACTGACGGCTATAGAAGACAAATTGTCAAAATATTGTTTGGCAGATTAGCGTTTCAGAATCAGCACTTTATCACGACCACTAAAACGGGAGTACACAACTATCGGCTCCTTCACTTAAAGGACTTTTGGTCACAACACGGTCAAAATGTGGTGTGTTTTAACTCTAAATCTAATGCTTCTTGGTTTTAGCGTCTGTAACAGCTGCCCATCATTTGATATCGGTAAGTAGTACACGTTCTACAAGTAAATATAACCTAGCTAAAAAGATTTTGAGCAAAGTGACAATATTTCTCACACCGAAAGTAACATTCCCGTCAGGTTAACTTTTGATCTAAAATTGAAGGTATTTTTGAGAAGATACGCAACGTTTCTAAAAGTAGACTGAAAATGAAATTAAAGGTTTTTTGGGAAAAGGTCAACTGTTACGGAAAATTTTTTTAAAAAATAAAACGAAACAAATTTAAATTTTTAATGCATAAAAACCGCTAAGTTATTGTTAAGGTTCGTTTTTAACATTGAAAACGTTTGATTGAGCTCCGCTCGCAAGATAATTACAACTAATCAAATGGAGCGGGCATCTCTTACATCGTCTTTATGGCCAAAGAAGAAACAATATATTTTGCACTATAAAGATTTGCTATAAGCAATCGTGCTTCGAGAATTGAAACCATACTGATTTATCGAAACTAATTAAAATTTAAAAAAAGAAAATAAACATTGTGTTTCGCGAACAAACTGAGAGAGCTGTGACAAAACGCTTGGTTAGTTTACACCAAGTCAATATTCCGAAATATCTTTAAAAAATTATTTACCCGCTCAGTGCGGTGAAAACCTTATTTTTTCAACTAGTAAAAATAATAGATTTTTCAGTAAGAAAAGATAACACCTATAAAACTATTCATGTTGCGTTAGAAAGCTACTTTACTGCGATGCGCGGATGCATAACAATCACCTTCTGACAATGTTCTTTTTAATTTAAATTCGATTCTTTTCTTACTTAGATTTTTATCTCGAAAGAAAGTCAAGATATCCAACAGGTTTTTAAAATTCGTAACATAAGCTCAAAAATTCTTTCGCTTCTCTTTTATTTCATATCTACAGCATGTGCTTCTTTTGTGATCTTAACGAAATTTTTTATTTGTTTTAACGCCGGGAAATCTCTTTAAGTTATATTTCGACATTGATAATCTCTTCACAAGATTACGAACTAAATCTGTGACTTGAAAGGTAAGTTCGTTTCTTTTCTTAAAAAAAAGGTTGCGAAAACTACTCTTTGAGCGCTGGTCTAGCGGTGAAAAGTAACAACGGTTTTAGTTGTCGTAAAACATTATTTCCTACAATTAACTACAGCGAATGACAGTTTTGAAACTTGCAACTTGATTTTCATTAGGAATTGAAAAACAATTATGCGAACTCCATCTGGGGCTTATTACGGTCAGAGATAATTGTAAAATACTGCCAGGAACACAAAAATGATATTTCTCTTTTTTATTATTTTTTCATAGAAATTCTAAATCTTGGCTGCTTCGCCGAAAATGTGTTTAACCATGAGTTTAATGTCTCCGCTGGGAATTATGACAGTCAAAGTTTAACACCCTATCTTTGTGCTTACCGCTGCGGAGAAATGGGGTTTGATTTTGCGGCACTTCAAAACGGAAAGTTCTGTTTTTGTAGTCAACGGTTTGGGGACTATGGGGCAAGTGTGATGTGTAACAAAACATGCAGTGGGAATGGAAAACTATACTGTGGTGGACCAGAGGCAAACACCGTTTATAACGCAAGTTATTATCAAAATAAAGTCGAGATTCTTGCTTCAGGAGAATGGAAATTGTTTTATCCCGTCAATGTAACCACGAAACTCCAGAATTCGCTTGAAACTAGCTTTGTTTTCGCTGGAGAATTTAAAAATGGTTTTTTAAGTGTCAGAGGATGGCAAAGTTATACCCCGACGGTTTCCGGAAACTTTGTAGTAAAAACAAGAGTGGCAAGAAAAGGACTTGTTCAAGACGCGGTTCTACAAACCTACATAGCCGCAACTGTGAAACACGTTTTCCTGGAATGTGCGAGTGTTATTGCGACAGGAGAGGAATTCAACTGCGTAATAAGAGTTTATCAAGGAACGAAAGTTAATGCGACTATATTAACTGGCGAACAGAACAGCATTAGCATCTTTCTTCCAGGTGAGATGATATTGAAACTTTCTAATTGAATATATTTTTAATTGATAGAACTCTCGGTGTTGATTGAACTTATTAGAATTAGCGGCAGGGATTCGTATGACTCTTTACGCTCGCAAATAAAACGAAATTAAAAGATCCAGGGTTTTACTATAAGTTAATCAATAAATATAATCCCCAAAACTGCAATGGTGACAAATGAATTGAAAAGTGAAAATGAAAATAAAACAAATCCAGTGAGACAGAGCGTAAACGGACTTGGAAGTGTCCGCAAGGAAATCTGTTATAATAACCGTCATAACAAATTATCACCAGAAAAAGTATTGTACAAAAAACACGATAACTGTATCACTTGCAATAGCCAAATGAGCAAAAATAACAACTGTTATAACAAACAACGAACTCGATCCGTAATTATATCTCGGTACAAATACGATGGAATAGCTCTAATTAAATGTTCGACTAGAATCTAGATTACTGTTTGATTCAAACATCTGACAAAAATGAAAAGAAAAAACATCTTTTGTAATTCTCTTCCGGAACTGATACTAATTAAAAGTCCATTTTCCTAGACCTTCGTAGATCTTTTTAGTTTTAAAGAAGACGCATTAAAACGAATGACCACATTTGGCAGGTGAAAGACTGAAAAGTATGAACAAATTTAAAACCGCAAGTAATTCTTACTTTCTTGATCCTGAAAGATTATTTTCAGTTTGTAGTTTAGTTTTCTTGCTAATTGATATTTTTTCTAAATTTGAAGCAAATTGCTAAATACTAAGGTCAGTAGGCTCCGGCAAGATTATTGGTTTCAAAGGAATAAAATTGAGTATATTATAGCTACAAATTTCTCAATCAACGCAAGATCATTTTTATACCGGTCTAAACGTTTCAATATTTAGAGGCAAAAGACAAATTTGGGAATGGTTTTTGTAAAATGGCGAAACTAATTTTGTTTAAAAAAAATTAGAGCACCTCTGTTCGAACCATAGGCAGTCCATGCTCTCTGTGTGTCAATTTATTGTAACATTTCAAAATTTAAGACCGTTAATGAAAAAATTAAGCTCTCATTTTTTACAAAAAATTAATTCTTTTTTTTTTCAGTGATCAACATGACTAACCTTGAAAAGTTAAAACCCGGCAAAAATCTAAAAAAACGGGTCAAATGTATGTAAAAGCAAACAAGGACCACAAACACAAGGACAAGGTTAATCCTGTTTATTGAAAGAAAATATAATTTTTTGTAAAAAAAATGAGAGATAAACTTTTTCATAAAACGAACTTAAACAGTTTGAAATGTAAAATATCAGTGAACCTGCATGGCCAGCTTGCGCTCGAACAGAATTTGCTGTTACTACTGCTTTTGCTGCTATTTGCTACTGCTGTTGCTATTGCCGTTGCAATTGCTACTGCTACTGCTATTGCTGTTATAGTTGTAACTGCAATTGCAATTGCTATTGCTACCGTATTGCAGTTACCATGGCCGTTGCTAAAGCTATTGCTGTTGCTAATATTTATGCTGTTGTTATTCCTGTTACTATTGCTGTTATTGCTAATATTAATGCTATCGCTATTATTGTTATTGCAACTGCTATTGCTAATAATTAAACTTACAGATTGATAGACTGCAAAGTGTGGATATCCCTAAACTAAAATTTAAAAAAATAAAATATTGTCCTTCAGAAAGCTTTTTTTTCTAAATCACAATAGTAACTACGTCGAATAAATATCATAAATATTTATTGAATGTTTCTTGTAATTACATCAAATGAATACTGCAAAGATTCATCAAATGAATATTGCCAATAATTATCGAATGAAATTGCAAGCGTTTATCGAACGGAAATTTTAGATTTATCGAATGAATATTTCAAACAATTATCGAATGAATATTACAAAAATTTATCGAATGGATATTGCAAGTTTATCGAATGGATATTGCAAGTTTATCGAATGGAAATTGCTTCGAATATGTACTGTAACACTTAAACTGATATTGCAACATGTTTGTCAAATATATTGCAAAAAATTGAATATATTTGGGTTTTATTTCCAATATAAAGAACATGTCGAACATATTTTAGTATCATCGAATATTGCTACATTTACCATAGGAGCGAGAAGATCATAGGAAGACATCTTTTAGAAAACTTGAAAAAACTGTTTGAAACAATTCTCAGTCTCAACAAAGCAAACCGAAACATAGACTCGGCCTACCACAGGTAGCGCGAGTAATAACTTGTGACTCCAATCCAAGACACTGGAGAAGTAAGATCCGCGCGTGGGTTCACTCTCGACAAAAAAAAACAAACCCGAGTCCATTGCTAGACTCGTTGCAGTCCGGCACACGAGTAATTATCAATGTTTTTTCTCTATTTGAAGATGTACACTATTGAAGCAAGCTATAAACAGTAACGTCAGAAAAGAAACTTTATATTTTATTCTTAATACCAGACCCTGTACTTGGAAGGATCGGTGTAGCAGTGCCGCAGTGGCAGGTTTCGGGAACTGGGTCAGACCATAACGGTATGTTTGTGATGGTGGCTGACCAGAGCAAATCAGAAGCAATGGTGATAGCTATAGAGATATTTGGACATGTACCAGGAAAAATAAAAACATTTGTAAGTACTACTCTTGATGATTATTAAGCTCAAGTGTTGTATTTCATTTTGAATGTAAGCATATTTTTCAAATTTTGCTTTCATTACTCCTAGCAAGAGTCTAACGGACTCTTGTGCTAAGTTAATTATTTGAATCATTCATAATAAACTCAGTTATTAGGTAATGAGCTCCTGTTCTCAAATGTCTAAAAGCAAATATAGTGCTTGTTTCCTCCGTTTTATGACACCATCAATGACGTCACACTACGTGACCAAGCAGTTGCACCCCGCCTTGTTACTTAGACAACCCCCTAAGTTTTCCAGAGAAATAAATGTTTTAATGGTTGATGACGTCATCGATGACGTCACACTACACAAGTAGTTGCACACTCTTGCCACTTAGACAACTCCCCCAAAGTTTGTTTGCCAAAGGTCCGTTCCTAGTGGACGGTCGTCTCGCAAAGGCTTCTGGGATAGTTCACGCCGGCAGCTTGCACAATATGACGACATGGAGTCTATTTTTCCACTCTTTCTCATTTTAATGAATTTTTTTCACTCGTGGTCATCCGTACGCGCGGTCACTCCTGGTCATTCGTGGTCACTCCTGGTCACTCGTATGTAGTTTTAGACAAGATCTTCCACGCTGTTCAGAGACCAAACTTGTCGTCTTGTATTTCTGCACTTTTTAATCCTTGTCAAACAGCTGAGTTGTCATTTTATGTCAAACAACATAGATTTTATTTTTAACTTTAGATCTTTGTATTTTCCTGTGAGAGTTGACCTGAATAAATTATGAATTTTTCCCACCAAATGCCACGTCAAATCGGCTGAGGAAATAAACAGCCGAGCTTAGCAATTCCTTCCCTAACACGCAGTGGCGTAATCAGCCCGTAAGCCTGCAGGCCCGGGCCTTCAAATTATTTTGACAGGGAAAATATAGCATTAAAAAATTATTTTAAGTACACTGAATAAGAAGACACAGAAACGCAATTTTAAGTTCAGTTTCTTGGGGAAGCATGTCCCCGAATCCCCCTAGAAACGATCGCGCCACAGCGCTCGCGAACAGCAGCTCGCACCTTTGGCGCTTGCTCGGCCATCAGGGACTGCAAAATTTTCTGATCCTGGCTACGCTAATGACACGCACTAGCAGCTGACCACCAAATTATATTTGAAGAAACAAAGTGCGCCTGACTCGTGAATTCCACGCTAAATTTCACTTGAAGAACGGATATAGCTCCCTGGTCAGGCAATGAATTTACCTATAATATCAACTCATTTTTATAGTATTTCCTTTAGGATGGAAAGACTTATTTTATCTCAAAAGAACCATTAAAATGCAAACAAATGCCTCTCATTTGGTTGCCTGGGCAACAATGAAATAAACAATTTTTTTTTGGCATTCACTATTGATTATGTTTACTGACATGAAATTATGTTATCGAAAAACTACCAAATTGAGAAAATAGAAAAGGTATACTCCCGCTTTACTGAAAGAAGCCATGTTGTGTCACTGAGTTTTAAGCAAATCTGTCTACCTAAGCAGGCTGTCTAAAACTATGCAACCATTTTAGTACTCAGTCTGTTGCTCTTTTTTTTGCAGTTTACAATATTTTTATATACTTTGCTTTTTAATTTAACTAGTGAGTATTGGTTTACATTCAAGATAACAGTAAAACTGTTACCAAATCTCACTCAGGTTTCAACCCTTATGAGGTCCGTAAAATGAGTACCAGACAATTGGGAGTTAACCTGTGATAGATTAGTTAACCGTTCAGAGGGAGTCGAACACTGTTATCCCTTCAGCACAACTGAGAGGAAATAATATTACCACAGTCTTAAAAGGATTTAACGTTAAAGATAAATATTCATTAAAACTTTTATTTCAGGTTGCACGCCCTTCATGTGACCCAACAATTGAACACTTTTGCTTTCATAACGGATCTTGTATAAGCAAGGACGCAGAGTGTTTAACTGAAGATTACAAAGCTTGCAACGGCTTTGGTTTGTTCTGCTTTTCCCACAATTGCTGCTACGACCCCAGTAAAAACAACTGTTCAATTTCAAGCGCAAAATCTACTACCATTCTACCCCCCCTGAAACACACAGTTGTCCATGTTTTAAAACCCATCACAGTTGAGAAGGGTTACAATTTGTACGTTCTAGGAGAGAACGAGACGTTTAAGGTTGCGAAAGGGGACACTATAGGATGGGTTTCTGAAGGCGGAGGGATGGTAGCACATCTGTCTGGCGAGGCTAAGACATACCAAGTACAAGGGTTAACAAGTAACGATGTCAAAATTGGCATGAGTGTGAACACAGCAAATAATGTTAAAGTGGTCAACACACGGTATTTGATGAGTTTCATATCAGCTGAATCAGCCACTTTTTCTTTCAAACATAAGCCACTTGGCATGCCGGGTATTCACACTGTGCATGCAAAGTTATGGAGCTCGCAAACAGAAACAAACGCTTCCTCCTCAGCGGTAATTCATGCCCAAAAACCATTAACATTTCTAACACCAGACTACCCACATGAGATTGAAATGTTTGTTGTATTGCTAAACCGCTCATCCGAGGTGGCAGTCAATATCTCAGCTGCCACCAACGTCACAATTGCCTGGTATCAAACTGCTTCGAGTGGCAAAGTTTTAGTTCGACATCAGAATGTTAAGGATTTTCAGTTTCGATATACATTGAACGTCAGTTTTTCCTCTAAAGGAATTCACGAGTTGTACGCAGAAGCATCAAACAACGTGAGCTCTGTTAACTCAACAATAACTGTTCTTGTTTTAAACGACAACCCGTCGGGGTTAACCGCTGACCTTGCTAACCCGACTGCGAAGGTCTACAAAGGGATATCAGTTTTTTTTAATGCTTCTGTAGCACACGGATCATTCGTCAAGTACAAGTGGATCTTTGATGGGGTTCAAACCAACTTCCTTGACAAAGCTTACAAGGCATATTGCTTTACAAGATGTGGAGTGACAAATGTTACTGTGATAGCTACAAACTTTGTTTCGGAAGTGCGTGCCTCCCTCACAGTGTTAGTGCATGATCCAATTTCTGTTGAAGGGCCAGCTGTGGGCGCCGTTAATGTTGCTATCACTTTTACATGTGCACTGGTTGCACATTATGCTATTCAGCCATTGTTTCTTCGGGATTACATGTGGCAGTTTGGCAAAGGGTATCAGCAGAACAAATCCAGAACTAATAGTGTGACTCATCAGTTTAACACAGCAGGTACATTCATCGTATCGTGTTCATACAACCACAAAACGTCTCTGATGATCGCCAATAAAAAGATTCTTATACTCGAGCCGGTAACAGGACTGAGGATAAAGAATGTAAGTGCTGTTGAATTGTACAACAAGAAAACATTTGAAAGTTTGACATCCTCTGGAAATAACCTCACATATAAATGGCTTATTCAATCTGGAAATAACAGCTTTATGGAATTGTTTGTCGGTACAAATAACGCTATTAATTATCAGTTCAACGTCACGGGATTGTATTGGATTACAGTGAACGTGTCAAACCTCATATCCTGGGCATCAGACTCAGTAAGTTTTCAAGTCCAAGAATGCATCAGCGGCCTTGGGATCACCTCATATCCAAACCCCGCTCCTTCAAATTCTACTATAACCTTTAATGTTACTAAGGGAGCTGGCTCTAATGTTACATATCGGCTTGATTTTGGGGACGGTTTTGTTACACAAAGCTTTAGCGATCTTTACGTATTTCAACGAACATTTTTCTCTGGTAGCTGGCTAGTTATCCTGACAGGTATGGCGATCATTGCAAAATAACTATAGAGGCTTTGCATGATCACGTAACTCAGGAACATTCTTTTCATTATTTGACATTTTAACACTGTTACAGCATATATTTGAAGGGACTGCAGTCAATACCTGGTTTTTAGCGACTGCATGCTGAAAATATTTTTTGCGTTCGTTTGATGAATTAAAAACAATCCTACTAACTTGCATATTTTGGAATGTTGTTCATAATTTGTAAGCTGTTTGCAAATGTCACGGTTCTGTCTTAGAAAACATCTTATATTAAAAGATTCAGAGCATCGGATTTTAGGTTACTAGAAATTCATGGATGCAAAACCAAATTATGCAAAAGAATCAGGTTCTGCATATCTCATCAAATCCTGGCAAACATTATTTTCAACATGCAGCTGCTTAACCTTTTCCTAGCTGATAACTTTTGAACGGATGCGAATTCTAATCGGAAACTATTTGACAGGTATGAGATGCTAAAAGATTTCTTTCAAAAAAAAATTTGTTTCCATGGAAACAGCAAGTTCTGAACAGGTTATTTTAAGGTGTTTGCAAATTTTACGAGATTTATTTTTTCATTGATATATATTACCTAATACAGATGACCGGAATGTTCTATATTAAATCTTTGTTGCCTAGTAACCGTTGATAAGGCCTTGGCAACCCAAAAAGGTGGTTTTAGTGTAATTGACATGGGCAAAAATGACAAATTTAGCAAAACGTTTTGTTCACATGTACAACTATTTGTTACTTTCTCAGTTTTGATTGTTTTAGATATTAGCAGATCTTTGACTGGAAAAATTTATCCGAATAATGTTTTAAAATAAACTGACGTCATAAACAAGTTTATGCTAATGTAAGCATTTCTAAATGTAATTTAAAAATATAAATAACTTCTACAACAAAATATAACTCCAGTTTAATAGTTTTTTTCAAGGCTCAGGAACATACTTTCAACTTATAAAATGTAAATAAATACAAAAATTTCCCAATTTTAGAACAGTTCGATGACGTCACAACAAAACCGCTGAGTCCCTCAGACACCCAGTGCTTATAGGTTTAAACCAGGTAACGATAGCATTATCTTCAAAGAAATAAAGGTCAATAGCAGAAGTAGTGTCAAAGTATCAAGTATCTTAAAAGTGTTCCTGAATGAAGTGACCATACAAAGCCTCTATTGTAAAAAAAAGAGTTGTTTCTAAATAAGAATGTAAAGTATGTTTACAACATGTCTCATTAACATGAACCTTAATTTTTTTATGAAAATCTTCATAAAGGCAATACTAACAAATACAATCTTTCTTTTGTGGCCGACCAACATAATTACTCTACTCGTAGTGTAACAAACGAACAGGCTTCGTTGAAATCGTTCAGAACCAATATAAGAAAATTCTGTCCTACTGTCATTGGCTCATATTTCTGGAACAACATTCCTCTATCAGTTAGATCAAAACC
>JANCMA020106509.1:0-14846 GCA_024336925.2 Zoanthus solanderi
TTATTATTATTATTATTATTATTATTATTATTATATAAATATATTATAAATTAATAGCAGATGTACTACCTGAAACTAAACTTTGTAAGTGATCAATATATGATTAGTAGTTCGTAACAAGCCAGGATTTGCAACCGGTAAGGCCACGCGCTTTTCTACAGGAATGTTTAATTTTTTTTTCAATCCGTAGTTTATTTAGCTTGTCAGTTAACGGGTAGGATCGGTGTTTCAGTCGGTATTGAGTTACAGTTCTTCAGCCTGAATAAATCATTGACATTTGCTGGCGGTTTAATTTCTTGGCTATGCTACACCATACTGAAGAGACTTAACAAGGACTAAACAGATACTGGTTTGTTCCGAGTTCATATTTATATTGGTTCACTAAAAAGTATATTTTCACGTGATACATCCGCTATTCATTTATTCGTTCTCGTAGCCTTCTGTACATTCCCCCGGGACTGGAGGGGGGAAAAGGGTTCCTATGCGGGTAAGTACCGCTGTTCAAGGTATGGCTTTCAGACCATCCAGTCTAAAACAGGGTGTATAAATCACAAAAATTTTCGTCTAGAACAGGATATAAAATGTTGCAATATTTATAAGCTGTTTAGTACTAGGTGTAAAAACCCTTCCTGGATAAGAATTGGTGTGATCGGGTTTTGATGTACGTGAATTTTTCCTGAATCACAGGCTCGACCTCTGTTAAAAATTCATTTGCTATCGGCGCTGTTTCCTTCTCTATTTCCTGGAATACGCAGACAGCAAGATAAGCTTTGAATAGGGTATCAAAATAAGCCATTTCTAGTCTAGAACAAGGTCAGGTTTGTGAAGGTCCAGTGGCACAGCCCCGCCCAAATTCGGGTGACTACCCCGCGGCTGGATGTAGATTATACGAAGCCTCAGTGGATGACTCTACAGTATAGCATACTAGTTTCTTGCTTTTCATTTGCGATTTTAAACTTCTCAATCATGTTCCACAAGTATTCCACTGCAAACATTTAAAATGTTTCTTTGCTTTTAAAAGTGATAAGGATGTATGATGTCAAGAAACAGAACGATGGAGAGAAAATTTGTTCAGCACATACATAATTACATTCAATAAACTACAACTATAAATTTTACTAAAGATTATCTGACAAGTGTCATAACTGAAAACAATTGTCGTTAAAGAGAAATATTTCAATACGCAAAACAAAATATAACAGGAAAATAGTTCTTAATTTTTTGAAAAATTTTAATGAACAATGACTTAAAGAATACAAATTAGCGGTATCAAAACATGACGTTTCGGCAATAACACGTCACCACTATCTGCATGCACACAGTAGAATGGAAAAGAACAAGGTATTTTTCAAAAGATAAACTGAGAGTGCCTCTTAGGGCTTGCACAGCTTTTCTATTGTTCTCGTGTTTATGTTTTGCTCGTTGGCACTTGGCGATCGCGATTACTAGTATAAGATCTATAAAGTTTTTTCGTAATCAAACTTTTAAATAAAGTTTTAAAAAAAGCTACAACACGGCAAAGAGGCAAATTAAAGCTGAAGTTTTGGCACAATAATGGTTTGTACATCATTTATATTGTAATTCAATAAACACGCCCACGTCTCTTTGTCAGACTTCGAGGCTGTTACAATTATTAGCGAATTCAAGAGCAATCTACTAGGTTTTAAAATTAAATTTAGTAGGTATAGGGCTCGAATTGTTGTTGAGATTTGGGGGATTATTAAATTTTACTGTCCTTTATCAATATACAAGATGTTCATTAACAAACTGGTTCGAAGACTTTGTTTTTGTCAAAAGGTTTCATTCTTTTCTTTCATTTCGAGGCCGACAAACAATGGAGGCGGAGAAAGAGTCGACGCAGAAAATACAACCAGATCCTGAAAGATGATTGTGCAAAGCACGTCCCTTGATTAACTAAGTCAACTCTCTTCATCAATTATATTTCCGAGAAATTTAATAAATTTTATTTCATCATTTTAAAAATAGCATTAATATTTTAGAAAATAATTTCTATTTTTGAAGCAGGAAGTTCAACAGTATTTACGAGAACCAGACGGTTCTTAGTAGTGGATCGTTTTTAATTTTATTCCGGGCGAATACAGCCTCAAATTGTTTTTAATTTCTTCAGCTTGAATAGAAGGGAAAAAAACAATTTACTGTGAAGAGCATTGTGTTTGAAATGCCGTCGAGCAGGTGCACAAGTTGATCTCTAGATTCTACCATTATAGGCACTAAGAGTAAAACTCATGCAAAAAATATTAAATTCTGGTGTAAAAGTCAACTTCAAGAACTACTTGGCGTAATGTGAAAAACTTCAACGAAAGAACGTATCTCATTAAGAGTTTTCATTCCATGCAAAGAAAAAAAAGATGCTTCGGGTTAATAACGAATGAAATAACTAAAATTAATTATGCCCCAACACTTATTCATTAGTTTCCAACACAAACAAAAATCTCTAAGAGCTAAAAGTTTTGATCATTGTCGAAGGTAATAAAAAAACTGCCTTAATAAACACAACGTTGAATTATTAACAATCACTTTCTGCATTTCTGAATGACTCTGGTGCTGTTTATGAAAATATTCTTGTTCGTCATGTTAATAACTCCTTTTAAATGTATATTTGTTGAAAAATTGGTTCCCCTTTTGTTATTAAATTTAATTTTTCAACATTTTTTTTTTGTGATCGATAAGAAAGTTTAACAGCGAAAGCGTAATGCTTATTCCGGCACCTTATGCACGTAAGCCCCGACCTCCCCCCCCCCCATCCTTTCCCCTACCCGGGATATGTGAGGATTTAGTAGCTCATTGACAACGCTTTCGGGAGTAGATTGGGCATTTGTGCGATTTGTTATTCGGAGCATGTGGAAGGGAATTGTCGGATGTTCTCGGCATATTCTCGTTTATCTTTGTGCTGTTTTATTTGTTGTTAAAAGACAAAGTTATTACAAACGCACGAAGCAAATTTAGTATTTGTTCCGTCATCTATTCTTATGGCTGTGGCATCACTGGTTGCAGAGAATAAATATCGCTTTCTAGCATTTGCTTATGTAACCATTTTGCACATGCCTAATTAGCAACACATTTATCATTAAAAAATGTTTCCTTTTTTCCGCTTTCAGGTTATCTTCATTATTCCATTTGACGTCAACAGGAACCTTACTATCCGTCTCTCCTAAATACAAAATATCCTTCCTTATTTATTCAAATATTTGCTTTTGTTCCGCGATTAATTTTTCCGCAGTTTTTTTTCCTCTGAGCTTGTTCATCGCTTTAGAGGAGCGTCATTTATTGATATCGTTCACGAGAAACGTCATATGAAAATTTCTCCCAAGACTCATCCACCAATTTAGACATGTCACACATTTATCGATGTTATTGTATACAAACATGATAAATGTGATGATAATAAAAGGGTCGGTGTTTGAAAACAGCTGTTGAAAAAATATTTAAGTTTAACACTGTAGAAAAGTGGGGTCGTATTTAAGTAAGTTAAAGATGCGATTAACGATGGGTTTGATAAAGTTGTTAAATGGATAGAAAGTTAAAGTAAACGGGATGCAATTAGTAACAGCGTGGGTCTTTGAGGAAAGCGGGAGAGGCCTTTTGAATAGCACAATCAACAGTAGCCGCAGGTTAGTTTCTATTGATAAAGAAAGAAAACATTAGCCCAACCCACAGATCATTATCTTTAAATGCAAAATAAACATACAACAGGAAGATAATTTTAGAGTTTAATGGCAAAACATTTCTAAGCAAGTTCTAAAAAAAACTTAAGTTGGTTTTAATAACCAAAGAACTCATTTAACCAAATAACCCTTTCCACTCAAAAAAACAACATATTTTGACAAGTGGCCTAATTTTCCTCAACTACATTCATGTTCCTTTTTCACAAATTTAAGAGAATTTTGCTTTTCATACTCAAGAGAGTAATCAATTCCTTGTTTCTCGCTATCAAATGCATTAATCTGCAAGACTTGTAAGAAGATTTGAAATGCTGATAGACTGTCTAGGGATGTAAAGGTTAAGCTTCATTGTCACTGAAATCTTTCAATGAGAGGGGGAGTGAGGGGACATTAATTTTACGGTGAAACAATATCCGTTTTTAAGCTTTAATGGCGATGGTGTGTGACCGTAAGGGGCAACCTATAACCATTTTAGTGCGCTCCGATTGGCTCCCATAACTCACGGTATCCAACCACGACTATTAGTTGATTTTGAGGGAAAGTCAAAATGACAGGAATTGCATGTGATATAAATAGAAAAAAAGGTTTGCCTTGTATTGTTTCTTTGAAAACAAAGTACATTTTTATCCCATTATTTTGGTAAATACTAAAACAACTATTCCCTCAGGGTCAGTGCCTAGCGCTAGATATATACATCAATGCTTCTCGTCTCGGTATATATCCATCAATATTCAACTCCCCTTTGGGAAACAGTTGTTAAATATAAAATGCTCGTGTTTCAAGTAAATTTGGTATCCAAGGGACCCCTTACATATTTTAATGACAGGGGAAGGTCTGAAGGATTTTTTTTGGATCTGGTACTTTCGTGAAAGGGGATTTTTTGGGTATACTAAAAAAGTAAAGAATTTTTTGGGTAGACATAATTTATTCTGAAGCTGGGATTTTTTGGATATAAAACATGAAGATGCAAGTGAAGAAGATGCAAGTGAAGAAGACGCAAGTGAAGAAGATGCAAGTGAAGAAGACGCAAGTGAAGAAGATGCAAGTGAAGAAGATGCAAGTGAAGAAGATGCAAGTGAAGAAGATGCAAGTGAAGAAGATGCAATTGAAGAAGACACAAGTGGAGAAGACGCAAGTGAAGAAGACGCAAGTGGAGAAGGAGAGCAAGAGTGTTGGTTTAGAGAAGGAGGATGCCTTGAATCGAGCGAGATGAAGAGTGGAAGTTGGAGAGATTGCTGTTATGGTGGAGTAAATCTGGCCACCCCCGTTTACAGGGATAAACCCGGATCGACATTGGATGATGATGATGATGATGAAACATAATCCTTGGTCAGACCCCACTGTCATTAAAATATGTCAGCAGTGCCCCTCATCTTTATCTTTTTTGTCTTTGACTACTGCATTATTACTATAGATGATTTCATTTACTAAATTTCTATGCTGTAGGATGCTAAAATTTAGGGAACAATAACGACTGCACAATGGGCATGATGTAGAACATAATCACTGACACTGCCAAGAACCACACGCCGCACTGCACCCATGCCACGAGTTCCCACAACGATAATATCTGCTGATTCTTTCTCAGCAATCTTGCAGATAGTTTCGCCAGGTTTGCCACCCTCAATCTTGATCATGGCATGCAGCTACCAAGGCAAAGCAAAAGTAATGTCATTGGAAATGTTGAAACGGAGGACTTGGGTTCAGAGTTCAACATCATGTATGGCATACAGGTGTCTATAGAGGTAAGACTGAAGACCACAAAACAATTACAGAAGACCACAAACAGACTGCAAAGACCACAAAACAATGGCAGAAGACCACAAAACAATAGCCAAAAACCACAAAACAGACTGTGAAAACCACAAAACAATGACAAAAGACCACAAAACAGACTGTAAAGACCACAAAAGAAAGACAGATGACCATATAACAAAGACAGAAGACCACAAAAGAAAGACAGAAGACCACAAAAGAAAGACAGAAGACCACAAAAGAAAGACAGAAGACCACAAAACAGAGACAGAAGACCACAAAACAATGACTGAAGACAAAAAACTAAATAAATTCAGAATAGTGGAAAAAGAATACATTTTATTAGAAGGAAATTTGCTTGTCCAAGAAATGAACAGGGTTTTTGTTTTGGAGAAAAGATTTGATGGAGTTTTTTTTAAAAAAAACTGCAATTTACTGCTTTACTTAGGTAAAAACCATGGAAGAGATGTGTTGGGATACGAATTTTATCTTTTAGTGCTAAAAGTATTTCTCACGAGTGAGCAAAGCGATTGAAACATCTAGATACTTTCAGCAAGAGAAAAAAAATGTATCCCCAAGCGGCCACGTATTGTTCTGTTGATTTTATACTGGTTGATACTGAAGAAATTTCCACATAAAACACAATTTTTTGTATTCATTTTCGAAATAGCAAAGTACTGCAATTAAAATGGTCACCTATTACAAAATACCTGTCACAAAAACGTTAAGAAACTCGCAAATCAAGTTATTAAAGAGAAATAAAGGTGATACTTATATTTTCTGTTCCAAAAAGTTAAAATTCTAAAGAAGAAAAAATTCACCACAAAGCCATTTTGTGAATGAAATTTCAAAAGAACCAGCCATGCACTTAAGCAGGAAGCTCTCTTGTAATTAGCCATGTTAGCATCCATGACGACACCAATATTAACATCCTCACATGTGTAACACAAAAATAACATTTTCACTGAGCGACTAAGATATGATTTTTAGTAAAAGGAAAAATTATGTTATTTCATCACTATCTAACTATAATTTATTTTATAATTAACAACTAAAAAATATAATATTAAATGAATGTGAATGGCGTGTGAATGGACAGCGACATCGCATCTATGACAGCCCTCGAGTAAAGCCTAATGGACCACCTGGGCCTAAATGTCCAGACATACCCGGACAACAAACATCTTTTCATAGATCAGGCAAGCCTCATGAAATGTAAGGGCATTGTCAGATGCCAACACTAACAGGCAAGCCCCAGAAAGACGTTCAGCACTTGTAGCTAAAGAACTCAAGCGCCTAAACATCGACATCGCTGGCCTCAGTGAATGCAGGGTACCTTGCACTGGCGAGTTCATAGATGAAGACTAAACATTCCTTCACTCTGGACGCCAGAGAAGCACAGAACAAATGCCAGCGTGTTATACGGCAAATGAAAAATGCACGGTGGTCTGACAGAGCCAATGAGATTGAAGAAGCTGCAAAACAGGACAATACCAAGAGGGTGTTCGATGGCATCAAACTGGTCTCTGGCCGCAGGACAACTGGTCTTGACTCCATTGATTCCGCTGATGGTATCCGACTAACACAGAAGGAGAACATCTTAAACAGATGGTAGGAGCACTTCGCAACCCTTCTCAGCCTAGTAATGCTGACCTCAGCATACTAGACAGCATACCACCAGCTGACACAGTAGAGGATCTTGACGCAGCTCCAACCATCGAAGAAATCTCTGAGGCCTTGAAACAGCTGTCTTCTATTGATGCCATTCCAGCAGAAGTGCTGAAGCATGGTGGTCCAGCTCTCCTGTCAAATATCCACCAACTCTTCTTGACAACATGGGACTCTGAGACTGTTCCACAGGACTTTAGGGATGGAACCCTAGTGAAGCTGTATAAAAAGAAGAACAAATTCAACTGTGGAAACTACAGTGGCATTATACTCTGCTATCAATTTCGGGAAAGCTTTTTGTCAAGGTGGTCCTCAGTCGCATCTGGCTCACCTACCAGAAGCACAATGCAGCTTCCGCAGATCAACAGTGGACATGATGTTCGTGCTGAGACAACTACAGGAGAAATGCAGAGAGCAACAACAAGACCTGCACCTTGTGTTCATAGACCTTGTCAAAGACGTCGACACTGTCAGTAGACCTCTCATGTGGAGACTCATCGTAAATATCGGAATACCTGCAAAATTGGCCAACATCATACAGTCCCAAACGTTGACGTGCATGTGAGAGCAAAGTCTCAACCTTCTGAGATCCTCATAAGGGGTAATAGACTGCGTTGGCCTGGTCACGTTTGCAGAATGCCAGAGGATAGGCTTTCCAAGCAGGGGCTGTTCAGTGAGCTGAGCACTGGAAAGAGAAAGAGAGGCAGGCCACATAAAAGGTGGAAAGATTGCATTAAGGAGGATCTGAAGCTGTTCAACATGGGAGTCGATTGGTACAAATCCTCTCAGGACAGAAATGTTTGGAGGGCCCTCCTCTACAACGGAAAAAAGCCGCTGCGACAACCCTGGCTGAGACAGCTCGGGCCAGACGCGAACGAAGGCACGCCAGACGGAGTCGGCATCATCAACCTTGATGGCCATATCGTATCGTACTGTATATCGTATCGTATCGTATAACTACAATGCAAGTTATACTGAATTCTACAAGCAAGTAAACTGTACTGTCTTACAATTGCGTTATGTTAATTTAAATATTATATTTGTATTCAGTTACTTAAGCAAGAACAACTTGAAACATTTTAAAATCAAACTGTCATAACAATATTAGCAAAAAAGCTCAATCAAAATGTTTTGTTTGGCACGGACCGTACCAATAACAATTTATCATATAAACGCTCGTTAAAGTTGACTCTTCCGAGAGAGTAACTCTTCTTCCCAGGACAACTCTGCTTTATATAAATGGGGCCTAACTGTCCAAATAATTTCTGGACCCCGGAAGAGGCGAGGTGAGAAAACGCGACAACAAATATTAAATCGCTGGAACAATTTCCAACGTTATCGCTCATAAATTCGTTCTCAGTCTCTGGACTCAGTTTTTTGATGTTTTGCTCACTTTAGACAGTAAAATGTCGGATTTCTCTCTCTGTAACATCATTCGGTTTGGGACATTTCAAAAAAGTCGACAATGAAAGCTACATTTTTGCGCAAAAAAAATTAACTTCATTGGCACTTTAAATTGCATATTATGTAACCATAACGATCATTCATAACGTCATTGTTCACACCGCGGTACACACTTGGTTTCAATCAAAGAATTTATCCTGCAAAGCCAAAGGAAGACTTCTTCCTACTTCATTGTTTTGTTCACATGCTCTCCTTCTTTTTCCTTTTTTATCATTAACAAGCTGAGGGCATGGAGTAAACCCGCGGATTTCAAATGTATGTACTGTACTAATTTTGCCATCACCAATAATCTAGCTGCGCACTGAACCAAATGGGTTAAACTTAAAGCAAATTTGCTGTATTTTTGATGTTCTACTTCATCTCACCAAGAAGATAACATCATTCGGTTTTTGGCCTTGAGTTTACTACGATCAACATCACAGTTTCCTCCCAGCTGACCCTCTGTAAAAGGATTTTCTTTCAACCTAATAATAGAACACAACGGGATAAAGAAGGCAAATTAAATCTAAAGAGTTTGGTAGAAGCTTAGGGGCACCCACAAAATATATGCACTATGGACATGGATTTGGTGAGTTTGTGGCTAATTGTGAATATTCCATGAAAAAGAAGCCAAATGAATTAAGAATGTCACAAAGAAAAAGTCAATCAAACAGGAAGAGTTAACTTTAGAAATCAAGAATGCTGACTCAAAAACATGAAGCAAAAATTTATCTCTCATATTTAAAATGTTTTCCACATGAAAAAAATTGATCATTATTTAAGAAATAAAATATGTTTTCCAAGAGAATTCAAGAGTAGATCAGTGAAAACCTGAGACACAGTCTAAGGTTTTCACCTGCTTGAGATTTCTCACAAACTTTGCCGAGGTTTTCAACAGGCTATGATGGCACGGAAAACATGTTTTTTACTTTCAGTTTCAACAAAGAGAAAGATGATATACAAAGCGCATAAATTCTCACAACCCAAAGACAGTCAACCACATAGGCTCACATCATTTTTGTGCTTCATAGCACTATGCATATGAAAACACACTTGTAGATCAATCAAAACCCATGTACTATCCAAATTATTTTATCAATCTTTTTATTTCATCACATATCTATTCAACATAAAAACTTTGCTATCCAAATCTTATACCTAAAAAATTATTTGAGCCATCTTACAATATGTGGTGTGGTTAGCACAGTTGATAAGATCTCAACATTTGAACATATTTCCACTAATGCTAACTTGGTTTTTCATCCTTACTAGGTTTGTTAATAGTCAAGAGTACCAATTAACATCTGCGGTGAGCTAACAAGTGTGTTGTAGTCCCCCATCCAGGGGGAGTCACAGATTCTTATCTGCTGACAATACCGACACTGCACTTTAATATAAAATAACCAATGATGATGATGATTAACATGGCAGAAACTGGAGACAAGTGACAGCACCATGGGCTACTTGGCTCATAAAGAGTTTTTGATTAGCAATCAAAATCTCATATAATTCTAAAAAATATCTACAGTAGTCCACTTTACTGAGTCATTGTACACATGCAAGTGCAGGTCCATAAAATTTTGTCAAATCCAAAACTGGCCCAAAACTATGTGATCCAACATAACCACCCTCAATCATTATAAACAATTACCCTCCAAAGGCCTGGTGAGTGTGAATTTCTATTCTGTCCATCTCCCAGTCAAAAATTCAGTCTTTACCTTTGATCTAGACTCCTTCCATCATGTCTCAGATCCATGTACAAATTTGTAGCTTTGCAGTAAGTCAGCTGTTCACTACACACAAATGAGCTTTGCCGCTGAAAATGAATTCACTTTTAATTAGTTTTATTCTAATGCTTTTTCAAACTAATAATAATAAAACTATTTTCTTATTGGACCTTGTTCAATATATTACAAACAGAATCCTTACTTTTAAATCTATTCTTGATGAACAAACATCCATCATGCCATCATTGATGTTCTTAACAAAACCGAAGTCAGCTTCTTTCCAAAACAGTTGGATTTTCTCTTCAATCCTTAAAGGCAAACAGACACAACACAAAAAAAGAACTCTTTAAAAAACTAAGTTGTAGTTGACAAAATGTACAAGGGATGAGTCTTCATATTTCTAATGTGTGCTCATCTCACTGGTAAATTAAGTCATAAAAATTCTTCAGTCTATAATAACTTTAAGATACTGTTTTGCAACATTTTTCCATATGGTAATGTTTTTAAAAGTTTACTTTACAGTGTATTTGCCTGTGCAAAATGACAGGCTGCAGAGCATCTAAAATCATAAGGAATGCCCTTGGAGAAAATAATATGCAATAAGTACAAAGGCTTTTTTAAATCCGAAAGTAGTGGTTTGAGAGACTAGATCTGTAAAAGTCTGTTTAATTTTCTTATATTGTATCATAAAATCTAACCATTATTTTGAAGTTGGTATTTTAAACAAACTATATATTATTAACTAACACAAATTGATTCATATGGGTTCCCAAAAAGAACATAAGATGTAATGACTCATATAAATGACCTCAATATTTTAATTTATGGTAGTTTTAAGGAGTAAGGCATTGCGGCCATAGTCATGCCCATTATCATGGCTTCAAGTTCTCTATTATCACTTTTGTACTATCTATACTATACATGTACACATTAGCCAGTAAAAGAGATTGAATCTTTCATAATGCACAGCTCTCAATTGCAAACCTCCTACACTGAGCTTGAGTCTCCTTCATTTTGAATGAATCTAACACTCTTACATCAAAACAAACCATCTACACATCCTGACACAATCTCTAAGAGGTAACTATACACTGCACTTTTTAGCATTCTGAACTGTTCATGAATATACTATAAGAAAATATTTCGTTAACTTTAACATGTATTAATTGTTTCAACTTTGAAACCTGGTTATATCAGTGCTTGTCAGTTTGAAGATCTAAACCTGCATGGTTGTTAAAATTTGGTAAACTTTCCATGGGCATGAAAGTGCACATTCAAAAAATTTGTAGAGCAGCTTACATGACTTACATGGAAGAATCAATCACTTTGGGTGCTGGCACAGCCAATAATCTCACTCTTTGAAAAATTCTCAACTTGAGAGCTCTGCTGCATGTTACATACAGATTAATATAAGCTGGTACAACTTACGATGAGAAGTGTCGCCAGCCCTTCTCATCATTACACACAGGCTGTTGATACCATTTGCCTCTTTTGTTACAGCCTGGCTCATAACCCCAGCAGATTTGTTTAAATGAGTCAGCAGTGTTTTGCTGCAATAAATGAATCTGAATGTCAGTAACATACTTTTTTATTCAAGTAAAAAAAATGCATTAAATCATTTTTCAAAAACACTAGTTAATTATCAAATCGATGAAGATATCAGATATTAGCAAGAGAGCAAGAATAACTCAAATTTCATAAGCTGAGTTACAAATACATTGAACTGACTAAACCTTGTTTTTTAGGAATTACCAATTGGTACTCCATTGTTTCAATGGCTTACTAAGACTCCATTTTATCTTGATGTCAACTAAAGACCGCCTTCTTCACATTAGGTGCTTTATGGTTTTGTAACAAACTGCTGTAGAGTGTGAAAAACTGTAATCTATCTATTAGTCTTATTTAGACCTTTGGCAAAATCTTTCTTTACCAATTAAATATACTAAAATAGCTTCATTCAACTAGGTTGATAAAAATTACGTTTAGATAGGAGCTGCTAAAATATGACATAAAAACTAAAAACTGCATGCCTTCTAAGTTAGCTTGAATATTATAGCAGTCATGCACAGCTACTTCGATTCGGCCTTTCTGGGCCTCATCACTGACATCATGCAGATCAGCATGGTATATGTTAGTTACTGTATTACGTACGCTAATTTCATCTACAGTTCTAGATCTTACCTGACAATCCTTCGCATCATCACAATATTCACTGCGATCAGTTTTAATTTCGTTAAAATAGGAATCACCTCCGACTGCGTCGCTATTTGATTTCGCAAACTCAATCCACTGAAGAACAAGAAATGTCGCGTATGCACGGCAAAATAATGGCAATAAACTCGTCGACGCACTACAATGGAGTATTATTCCCGAATTCAAACTGAAAATCATCATCTTCATAGATCAATAAACTTGCATTTAGAAAACAAGTCGGATTTTCAAATCACTAGTAATCATATCAGAGGAAACTTTTCTTAACAAGTTTTCAACTTTTTTGTTCTTTCAAATTCACGAAAAGTGCCAGGCATTTTTCAAATTAGTCTAGAACCCAGCCTCCGGTAACGCACGATTCCGTGTTCTTTTTTTTCCCCAGGCTTTGTTACAAGGTAGTTTTTTGCTTTTCATGTTTTCAAATTGCTCCAGAAACAAATTTCGTATTTCAGGATAAAAATCACATTCTGCATTTACAGAAAGAAAAGTATGTTAATATAATTGAAGATGAACAAAAGAAGAAACTTTGCTTATTTCAAAATCAATAATTTATTATCAGGATGAGTTGTTGTCCAATGAAAAACTTAAAAAAGACCACAGCTGATCTGTCGTAACAATCTTAATGGTTTTCACGCTACAACACTTAGCATTCAGAATAATTTTGCCGAGACTTCTTCTTGCGGTTAGCCGAATACACTTCATAGTAGCTGCCGAAAATGTTTAGTCTATGCGACATTGTCCGCAAGCTTGCATGGTCAAACAACGTTTTCATAGTGGCAACGCTTGCGTGGCTTTTATTCGGCGCTTTCCATAATATTTACTTGGTGTTTATGCTACATAAGACATGGAGGCAGCTTGGAAGTGTAAAAGTTTTAATTCTTGCGAATGCTTTTGCATCGGTGATTTGCTTAGCTTTACATGTATACCTTCCCGTGAATGCTGCATTTCACAACTTAACTTCAAGGCAATGGAACTTAACTTCAGAACTGTGTACCGTTCTCCCTGCCCTCTCATCGATAACAATCAGTGTCTCGCTTACAACACTAACGTTTATCGTCCTTGCTCAGTACATGAAGATTGTGCACGGACACAAACTTACCATGCTTGAGGCAGAAAACGCAGTGCTTTCAGCGTGGTGTATTGGCGCATTGTTGGGTGCGCCATTGCTGGGCTTAATAAACACCGAATGGGAACCTTTTTACAACGTTCAGATTTGTATAGTCCATTGGACAAGTACGTGGAACGGCGGTTTCTACGGTGCATGGATTGTTGTTATACAGTACATCATTCCGACGGTTATCATGGCTGCAGGAGTCGCAAAAATGCTTGTCTTTCCCGGAGATGTTAATCCATCACGCTGTTGTAAGTTTCTGCTCAAGTTCATCGACCTGTTAGCAGCTGTTGTTGTTCTGGTGGCAATATTATTCCTGCCGTTACGTGTGGCTAGTTTTGGGAGCGCCAACAGTGGGAATTTGGAACTTCTGGTGCCCAAGATCTTCGACATTCTTCGTTTTCTGGAAATCCTGTCCATTTGTGTTTTCGTTGGTTCTCCCTTTGTTCTGGCCGACCTCATTCAAGATGAGGTTTATGAATACAACTTTCATTTGGTTAATAGGGGCGTTATGAATCACGAAGCAAAAAATAGCTCACGACAGGTCGATTTTGATGTCGTCGATAGCAAAAGATCTGCGCCACTTGCAATCTGTCTTGATCTATTGGTAGACCTTCCAAAACAAACTTTTAACATTTAAAATTCAGTTGCTTTTAAAAATACTTCAGATCGGACGTATAGAAGGCTATTTATGTTTTTAAGTATAGTTTAACCGCGCTTAAGTTAAACTCACAAAAACAAAAGATAATTGAGTTGATAAAAAATAGCGTGGGCTCGGGATATTTGACTTAGTTTTGAGCACTTTTTGCTGTCATAGCAGTTTCAATAATTGTTTGGTTTTTTTGTTTTGCTTTTAATTTTAAATATTTTGAGGTTTCCGAATATTTTGTCGAAGATGATGATCAGGAGGCGGCAATAAATAGATCATTTTCGAATTTGCAGTTATCGTTGACTACAATGACAATTAACGTTTCAATTTTTACAGTCTTAGCATCAGTATGAAGTTCAATATTCCTAAATTCCAATGCAGTTATACACCACTTACAACTGTGTGATTGTTGGAGGTGTGACTTATCGCTCTCTCTCGTAAGTATTGTTGAGTATTTAACAACAAAACAAGGCTAAGACTTCGGGGGTTGAAGCGGAATAATGAATATTGAATACTGGCTTAAAAATTGTAAAAGAATATTGAATATGGGCTCAAAATTGCAAAGGAATATTGAATATTCGGTTTTTAATCGCGGAATA
>JANCMA020106614.1:0-14844 GCA_024336925.2 Zoanthus solanderi
ACTCTCCACCCAATCCTTAGAGTGCTCAAAAGCATGCGCTCGAGCATAATATACATAAGTATACAATGTGCCCTCCCAGTTACCACCATAATGGCATTATAGCAGCTCGTGAACTCGGGCACACGATGTACGGTTACACATTGTAGGATTGCATTGTGGAGTCACCAGAGTGCTCAAACTATATATTTATATATTTATATATACATATTTTTTTTAAACTGTAATTTCTGGCAGAAAAAAATAAACTGAAACTGAAACTGAAACTTACATCAATATTACTTGGGTCTCCTTCCCCCAACACTGTAAAGGCATATACATCATGGGGGGGTTGGGGTTCCTCACTGATCTGGTTAGTTCTTGGTTTGGTTTTACATGCCTTTTGGAAGTGGTCTTTACCCCCACATTTGCGGCAGGTTTGACCTCGGGCAGGGTAATTTGGATCTCGACTGGTGTGTCCTGTCTTTGCACACCTGAAGCATGTGATATCTTTCTTTTGGGACCTATCCCTCCCCTCCCTCCCCTGTTTAGACTGGCTTTTGTGGTTCCCTGGCTCATGGGGCTTGTCACTAATTTTATTTACTGACTCTGATTTGGTGTTATGTGAAAGTTTCTCTAACTGAGACTGAATTTTTTCACACTGTTCTGCAATTTCTAAGGTCTTTTTCAAAGTTAGATTTTTTCCCTCTTCCAACAGTTTTCGTTTAGTGTAGGTTGATGTACATTTTTCCAAGATTAAGTCTCTGATTTGGTTTTCTAAATCAGAACCAAACTCAAAATCTTTGGCTGCTTTTCTTAAGCGGGTAGCAAATTGTGGGGTCGTTTCATTGGGTTTAAAGGATAGACTTTTAAATTCCTGTCTAGCATAAGCAGAGTTTACTTGGGGAACAAAGAAAGAATTTAATGAATCGACAGCCTTACTATTATCTTGAGCAGTCCCGGTTTCACTAAGCGTCGTGAAAATCTCTTGTACATCCGGACCTGCCAAATGAAGTAAAAGTGCTCTTCTACGCTGTTTCGTTGCGTCCGTTGCTTCTTCGTCAATGATAAGACCTTTTCCGTCAGCGTATAATTCAAACGAATTTAGTCATCTTGTCCATCGCGGTCCGATTGTCGCTGGGTCTGAAAAACAGTCGAATCTTGGAATTTTGTTTGTCGAATTCGCCATCTAATCATTTCACTCCTCGTCGCCATTGTTGTACCTCCCTAATATACCAAGATTGAACTATAATGTACTTGGATTGAACTCAACTCAATTTTTAAAATGGCGGTACAACTCTCAACTCTCCCCGCCTCTCACGTGCATGTCTCGTTCTAGTCCTACTCGGACACGACAGACTGAATTTTAGAGTTCTTAGAACTCGATTGTTTGTTAAACCTTTCTTCGTATACGTATTTGTTGTTGAAAATCGACAACATTAGGCCACCAAGAAAAATGTGTGTTTCCGGTTACCCGACTAAAATTTGTTATATTCAGAGCAGCCAAAAATTATAGTAATCATCCCTCAAATTAAGTCGTGGTTGTCCTCGAGTTAGTTCTACAGTAATTAGAAAAACCTATTCAGGAACAAATAAAACAATTGTATTTGCCAAAACGTGTAGACCAGATGAGATCTATTTATAAGTACCCGCGAGTTGTTTCGTTTTCTGATCAAAATAATTTGAAATTATATAGATATAATTTTAAAATCAATCCTTGTGTGAAAATATTTTGAGACAAATAATATTTATAGAACCGGTCAGTGTAAAATACAGACTGCGGACTGCAGACTGCGGACCAGGGATAAAATGCAGACTGAGTGTAAAATGCAGACTGCAGAATGAGAGTAAAAAGGAAGGTTGGGTGCAAAATGCAGAATGAGGACTGCAGACTCGGGGTAAAATGCAGACCGAGCATAAACTGTAGTACCTGAAGGGTTTAAGGGCAAAAAAGTCCCGAAAATACATGTAAACGATCACTTACTTGACATTTGCGTTCACAAATCTATTCCTTTCTTCTCTGGAACGTCGTCGACGACCCGAAAACATAATTGCAATCTTGAACCTTTTTTTCCGTCCGAGAGCTAACGCTTCAACTTTAGGACGCGAAGTTTGCCATACATGTTACTGTGTATTGGTACACGACTAGCCTGTTCCAGGCTCTCGAGCGCGAACTCTCTACCAGACCTCGCTCGTCCCGCCCTCGCTTTTCGATTGTCCTCACTGACCGAGAGCCTGGAACAGGCTAGTACACGACGAGTCACACGACGATGTTTACGCTTAAATAAAAGCTGTTGACCCAAAATACTGTACAGAAGGAATAATGGCGATAAAAAGGGAGTGAATCATTACAACAAAAAAGAAAAATGTTCTGCATGAAATCTGGATGACCTTCAATGAACGCATTGCAAATCAAGGTAGGCAGACTTAAGCTGTTGGGATGTTCACTGAAACTTCTGGCGAATGTGCTTTGCACTTTGACTAGGAAGCGAGTTGCCAACTGATACCAGCTAGCTATTTTGAGAATAAGAAAACAAATGTTTAAAAAATGCATACTGTTCATCTGATAGATCTTCTAATGATGTGAGGACTTTTTCGCAAACTCCCTGATATTTTCCTAGTGTCAACAATCATTTCGCATGTATACCTATAGGGAAGTAAATGGGGCATAGTCAAAATGGTAGCGCGCGCGGATGTTAAGAAGGTAAAGCCAATAGACTACATAACGTACAGCTCTCTAATTCTGTCAATTTAGGCATATGAAACCAAAACGTCACTATAGACAACCTCAAGGGCACAAGGCAGTTCTCCCGAAAACCGGCATGCTGTAGACCTAATCATTTCCGTATTGCAACATGGTACAAAGCGCTATGAAAGGGAACCCGCTTTCTGGTATCCGTGAAAGTTTTGCCTGTGGAATCCGGAATCTTGGGCTTTGGAATCCGGAATACAGCCCAAGGAATTCAGAATCTCCTTTAACGATTGAAACCCAGAATCCAAGTTTCACTGACAAAGACTGGAATCCCTCCTGAGTCCAAAACTGTCTTGGATTCCCTTACATAAGGGGCGATACAAAATGAAAGTTGACAGACTATAAAAGATGAAATAGCATTTATCAATCGATCCAATTAACGAGGCATATCACAAATTCTCGTGTTCTAATAATCCAAACCCAAAAGGGACAAATCCCTAACTGGAACAACAACAAAAAATAATGCTATTTTAAGATTAAAAATATTTAGGAACAATATGTCTGTCCTAGAAAATAACAAAATGTAACTAACATGACAAGAACTCTTCTATAAATTTCAAACGAAGCGTCTCTTGGTATCTTTTCGTTCTAGATTAAATATAAAGTACAAATTCGTACTTGTGTTTGTTCTTATGACTTTGCTCAAGATGGCGCTTCCTGTCCTCTTGTAAAAGCAAAGGCTCGAGCTCTAAAACTTTCAAAGCCCGTTTCTTAATTTTACAACTTGACAAATTCTGCACTTAACTTCCAAACTTGACTTCTTCCCTAACGTAAACAGGATAAAATTATTTTTACACTGTTCTTCAAAGATTTGTTAGTTAACGTACATTTAACAAATCAATGATGTTTTAGAATAAGGTACACCGTCACATAACGAAACTATCGAACATAGGTACACGACTTGTACATGTAGGCTCAAGTGGGCAAAACTTAACCTAAACAGTAGACAATTTGGATCAATTTGGGTTTTGGGAAGCTGTTCACTTACCACTCCCTTAAGACAACATTAACACTTACTTCTCGTTTAGGGTAAAATGTTGGCTTAGGGGATGGGTAGGTGGGCAGTTTCCCATAAACCTAAGTTGATCCGACAATATTTTCATTAAAGCAGATGTTAACGTTAAATATAGACACCAAATTCTTGTTTCAATTTATTTAAATGGATTTGCTTGAGTTGGCGCTTGATGTCTTCTGTGATGCTAATGCTTCGAGGCCCGATCCTTTCAGAAGTGACATTCTGGATGCAAGACTTCTTAAGATGAAAATATGTATTCTCTGGCTTAACAGTGAATCTGAGGCCTGTTGTGCCTTTAGGTGTGTACGCCCTGATCTGCTTTCTGCATAACACGATGTTGTACGGTTCGGGAGGTACAGGATCACTCGCTGTCTTTCTGAATCTATTTTTGCATCCATAACACGTTGTAACTTTCGATCCTTCCAGCCACCTAATGGTAAACTTTTCCTCTTCAGGGAATTGGTACTCTGTAGGAGTAGTCTGCTCTAAATCCTGCACATTTCTCTCTTGTGCCACGCGGCTAGGACGATACCTCTTGGGGCCTGGTTTTTTTCCTGCTTTCTTAGGAATTGAAGAGCTCACAAGATCAGATAGTCTTGGTTTCCAAGATGACACAACATTACGGAGTAAGTTTTCCTTGTGCGAGGCTGCAATCACATGCGCACAGAGAGTCTCTCTCTGAAACCCTTCACAGTCACAAGTGACCTTTGATCCAACATAGTTGACTATGTGTGGTTTGCGGGGATTGGTAATGGAAACTACAACATTTGTGCCATCGTTGATTTTTGTGACCCCGTTTTTGCTGATAATGTTTCTTGCCTTTTCCCAGGATCCTTGCAGATACTGAGGAAGGCCACTTGACTCGAAATCTGGCAAGTATTCTGATGGATTAAGTTCAGAGTTGACGGAGGAAAGAACAGGAGCTTTCGGAGGAGTTGTTCGACTTGAACCTGATTTCGTACTAGTGCTTGTACCTGTCGCAGCAAACGTGAGCAGTTTCCTGTACCCTACAGGATCAACAATGGAGATTTTTGCTGCTTTGTCTTTCTTCGTCATATTCCTCCACTTATCTTCGGTAACTGCCGCATGTTGATAATTTTGAGACAGTTTGTAAGGCCCATCTCCAACAACTCCCCTATGAACATTACGTCGATATCGGTTCACAAACTCTTCGGCAATGCTTACAAATTCTCCATAGGAACATTTAGATGGCTTTCCAGGTGCAGTGGCATGTTTTGACTGTTCGACTTCACTCTTCAAACTAGAATTTATGCTTTCTGTACTGTTGTTGTAGAAGAATTTGTCACCCAGACCTGCTGCACGTCTAATGGGAAGGATCATCTTGCATTTCATGTCCTCAGCAATGCGAGCCACGAAGTAGGTATAGAACTCGTCTCCAGTTGGCCTGTTTTCCCAGACATCCTTTAGTTGTAGCAGCCTTGATTCGAATTCTTCTCTCGATTCTGAATCAATCAAACCTCTGGAAGTTCGGTCTCCAAATATCTCGATTAAATAGTTAGCCTTGTCCTGGATGCCTAGGGCTGCCATCTTCATTTTAATATTGTCCTCGACGTGCTTCTTACATACAAGGAAATGTGCAATTGGCAGTTGGGGAGCAAGTCCATTTTCTACGGAGCGTTGTCGGTCAGACCCTACAAATAGAATATTTTCTATGTCGGAGTTCACCTCCCTCATGGTACTTGCGAAGTAGTGGAATGTTTCTTGCTTTTCATCAGTGTGGACCATCATTGGTCCGGGGAAAACAGGGTGATTCCCGGTGGCCTTGTCGATGAGTGCAAGGTGCTCGTATGTTGTTGTTGTTACATAGAAGTCCCCTATGTTATAGGTAACATCAATACCAAAAATACCATACTCTTCGGGATTAGAGCAAAACCTAACAACATCAGCCAATTGTTCCTCGGTTGCAAGAACTGCCCTGACACCTTGACTAACTTGTACATTTCGCACAAAGCCATTGTTCGAGAGACTAATTAACTCAGCTAACTGATCCTTTTCATGCTGGTTTCGAAGTTTCTTCCGCTCATACTTGACTTGATCTATACTTCTGGGAACATCGGCGGATGCTTTTCGAGATAAAACATCACCTGCTTCTCGGTAGAGCTGATCATATATTGAAGACGGTCCCATTGAAGAACTCGCCTTCTGTGATATTTTCATTCGTGTACCAGAAGCTGTTGTAAAGAAAGGGCGAGGATTCTTTTTTGCTTTCCCGTGTGGTTTTACTTCGATACTGCTTGGATCTCCATCAAACACATACTGAAGCATAATGAGTGGGGAAAGGTTTCCGCTGCTGTCTTCAAGCTCAAAAACTCTTCTCTTGAAAGCAGGGTTGGATCTGTGCACCCAATATGTACGTGATAACTTGTACTGGCCTTCTTTCAACATGGCTGGTTTGATATGCAACTTGATGACATCACCTTCATCATTCAGTTCCACAAATTCAATCTTCTTTCCGTGGTGGCGAAATGATCCGTTATCATCCGCTTTATAGTCGTCTCGTTGCTGTAAACTAGAAGTGTCCAGAACAAAAGTGGCATTGGTCCGACAAGCAATAGGCCTTTCTTTACACACCCTTTCTTCATCCGAACATACGAGTATGGATACGAGTTCTTCAGTACTGTAACACTGTGCAGAATTGCTAAAGATGGGACAGTTGTGATTTTCTTTAAAATACTGGATGGTGTCGTCTCTGGAAGAAAAAAAAAAGCCTCTGAACTATTTTACTTAATTAAAGTAAGTTTTAAGCCTCTTATTGTACTGGCATAGGGGCTTGCATCTAAGAGCAACATAAAGTAACAACAATAAAGACCATAAGTAACAAGTGTTACGTTTCTAGCCGGGATAGCTAATATTTTTCCAAAGCCCTACATAAGACTTGATGGTTTAGAGATACATATTCCAAAAATGGGTTATTTTAAGAAGAAAATTTTCGTCTCAAATTCCTATCGGCATATAGCTAGAAGGAAATTTGTAACGGGATTTTATCAGTGTTCAACTAAGTTGATAGTTGATTGTAACTGGAAGCACTGAGTATAACTTTATTACCCAGCTGTGGCGTCCACTTTCATTTCCTCCTCATCTTCCTCAAAAAGAAACACTGCAGCGGCTTTTCCCTGGAAAAATATATTATACTACAATTAAGAGTGAGATTTACCCAGGTTCAAGAAAGCCAAATACAGACGTTGATAAGTTATTGAGTTGTTGAAAGGTGCTCTTCTTACTGAATACCAGAAGTGCTGCTTTTCACCTCATTTTACTTGCTTTGAGTAGCGTGCACTTTGCAGTGATTAAAGGGGCACGCTCAATCATGAGGCTTTGCGGGCGCGCACTTCATCCGCGCCATTTTCTGTATTACAGAAATTGGGCTATTTCGCTCTGTCTTCAACAATCCAGCGTTCCCCTTTAACATTTTAACATTATTGACATTGATTGCTAAATTAAAGCAACCTACAAAGATTCATTTGTATCTTGAGCATGGCTATATTAAATAATAACTATATCTTTAACTTTGACGCCATCAAAATACTTACAGCAACAACAAAACCTCTTGATTGCTTTAAATTACCTTTCAACCTGTGTATGACTCACCGTTTTAGAACACGAATCATCTGCTCTCAACCTCTTTTTCTCTGGTGACAAGTTGCTGAATTCTTTGACTAGTGCATCCTACAAGAGCAAATTTGGCACATTATTATAAGGCAGGTTTCATAGTTTATTTATTGGGAGACTTGTGGAATTACACTGGTAACTTCTATATTAAATAATTAACTTCGAAAACCTATTTAATCAACAGTTCATGAAGATAATACAAGCAAATTAATGTTTAATAATTCCCTTTAAATATGATGAAACACGGCTGGGTTTTTGAGATGAAAGTAATCACAAATCGGTAGATTTTCAGGAAAAAAACCCGATGTTTTTAAGCCATTTAAAGAACTCAAAATTTGTTTGTATGAAATTACAGCTAAGTACAAGTGCTGGGGGCCTGTGACGTCACCAACAATGGTCGGCATCTTGGATTTTACTAAGAATTAGAAATCAGGTTAAAACCGCGAAAAATGGTGATTTTTTGTGCTTGAGATGAAAAATAACACAAAAATAAGCAGTTTGCATGATTTTAGCCACAAGATTGCTTTTATTGTTGAAAAAAGTTGAAAAACATTTCCTTTTACTCACAAATGGCTTGACCACTTCGCACTTATGACGTCATATCTTTTAACCATAGAAACTGACCATCACTGAACTTGACTCAAAATGCGCGCGAGGAATGAACGAACAGCTACTGAAAACATCAAGTGCTGATGTTTTATCCTCTAGGAGAAAAGTCAGAACAACCTTAGGAGGGGTGGCATCCACCCTCCCCCCCCACCCTTGTCCATCCGAGGGTTTCAAGCTATTTCCAATTGCAACACAACAACATCTAGCAACCGAAACATTAGTGAGCTTCAGTTTAAATGTACCTCATCTATAATAATTTTTACTGCATACTCACCTCGGAGTCACTATCCCAAGAGTCAGATTCAACTTCAATCTGAAAATAACAAAAAAATTGAAATATGAATCTAAGGCCTTAATTGTTTAGAAGCGAATGTATCTGTGCCTGATTGGAAACTGTATACAATATATTAACATAAGGCCAAATAAAATAAATTCCCGGTTTCTCATCAGAATTTTTTTAAAAAGAAAGGGAGGCATGCGTTTTTTTTTTTTGGTTTTCTTAAGGAGATTTACCAGTTACAGTAACAAGCATTTGTGGGAGGGTAAAATACCATTGCAAAATTTAAAAAACAGCAGCTCTTTCTTATTTACTTTATATGCATATAATCATTCTTTACCGGAAAATATTTCATCAAACCAATGTTGAAAATTGTAATTTTGTCTTAGTATTATTATTTATATGTAAAAAAAAAAAAATTGATGCGGCGGCTTTTTTGCAATACGGGCGCTGATGAGAAACCGGGAATTTATTTTATTTGGCCTTGCTAAAGCACGCAATCAATACCCGCCAACCGAAATTACCAGCTAAAACGGCGGTATCCTTTAAATCATTCACCTCACACTTTCAGCGATTTACTTCCACTTTGAAAGCAGCCGTTTGGTCTCATAATAACGAATTAAAAACCCGCCTATAACAATATTTAATATTTATTGGGCTCAAGCCATGTGTTGTTTTGAAAGAGACCAAGTTTAAGTCATTTGATCTGATTTCTTTAATCTCAACTTTTATACCATTTTCAGCAATCCAATAGCACGAACGTTTAAGCAAAACTTAGAATTGAATACCAAGCGAAACGCATACGTCAACGTTCAAAACTGGCATGAAACAAAACTTGGTCTTACCTTCGTTTCCACAGCTGTTTCCCCTCTAATAACATTTTTCTTGACACATGTTATCTGTTAAAGAAACCAACGATTACGTGCATCTCAGTGAACAACAAAAGTGACTAATGTACACTCCAGGGTGTACACTGTACACAATAAATCAATAGAGCGGAGGCGTGTGAAAATTCAATTCAAATATCTACCTGCAAATCGTCATCCTCCATGTTGGTATACGCCGAACGTCCAATAAGTTGAGCTGGCAGAATGCACTCACCTGCGCCGTTCCGCTTGACAAGGGTAACGCGGGCAACGCAGGTAACGCAGACTCTCGGTTCTAGACTTCCACGTTGTTTTCAGTGTCGTCTTAAGATTTCAGTCTGCATTTTACCCCGAGTCTGCAGTCCTCCTTCTGCATTTTGCACCCAGCCTGCGTTTTACTCTCAGTCTGCAGTCTGCATTTTACATGCACTCAGTCTGCATTTTATCCCTGGTCCGCAGTCTGCAGTCCGCAGTCCGCAGTCTGCATTTTACACTGACCGTAGTTACAATACAGTTTGGAGTTACTGTAACTTCAAGAGGATTTAAACTACTTCCTGTCACCATTTTGTGTGCTAATCAATCAATCATTAAAATTCTACAATCATGGTAAATGGTAATGGTCATATATATATATATATATATATATCTGTTTGTTTATTGTTTTGTATGATGTTGTTGTTTAGTGTTACGCATGATGTAGGGTCTGTGGGCTGTCTTAAGAGGATCAAAAGTGCCATATCTGTTGCCAGAAAAGTCATGGAGCATACAAGTATGACTCTGCTTGTAGGAGATGATGGTATGGGTAATTACCACAATTTAGTAGTTAATACAGTATTATTATTATACACCATACTGTATCTTGCAAGAATTGAACTGGGGACAGCAAAGCTTGATGTTACAGAGGCAGTCCCAGCTATCTTTGTATAGGAACAAACCATTTTTAAACATTATATTATGATTATTTGTAAGTTTTTAATTGGTAGAAATGTTGTTTTTTACATACTGTGAAAATTCTGCAAATAGTGCTCAGAAAAATAATTGATAAAGTTTCAGTACCTAAGCTGTGTGTTTGGTGTTTGTTGTCAGCACATTACGATCGGATCACTTCTTTAATCTATGATTACTTTACACCATTACTGTACACAACAAATAGAAATTACAACAACAAAGTTCTTATTTCTAAAGTATAGGCAAATTTTTGGTGACATCATTGTTTACAATAGATCTGCTTCATTAGCATACAACTAAAGTTAGTTTTAGGTAGCAAACGAACACAGATAAATACGGTTTTAGTCCAAAGCTTGAGAAACCTTGTCAAGCTAACAAAGAGATGAAAAATTTGACTCTATGCAAGCTGTTTCTAAAACAATATCGCGGTTCTAAAATACTCAAAACAGCTGGAGGCAAAACCGTTAATGAGCCATGCATTCTCTGTTAAGTCTCCATTACATCTCAGGAACAATGTTTATCTTATCGCTCTCATCCCCGGAATCTATTGTTGTAAGAACTAACATTTATGCAAAACACTTAAATGTTTATGTAAATTTGAGTTACTTCAGTCAGTAACAAACCTGATGATGGACGGTGGAATCCGCCTAAATATTGTTTACTCCAACAACTTTTTGTAATTCTTTTTATCACAGAAGTCATTAGATAGAATGCAAACCTCTTACGATGGACTAGTGTTCCGGCCGAGGGTGGGTTACACGCCACTAACGGGAAACTGGAGATGAGCGCCGATTCCATGGCCACTAAGCTACAAGAGATTGCTTATTCGTTCGCCATCCAAGGATCATGAAGATGGTCAATTACGAATGTGTAGGAGTTTTTCAATTGGCAGTTGATAAGTTGAATGTTAAGTTGAATTGATAATTTGAATGTTAAGTTGAATTGATAAGTTGAGTTTAATGGTGTCAAGCAGACATCGAAACGTCGATTCTCTTTTAGCGTTAATTTTTATAACCAAAGTTGATAAGTTGAAGCCAGTTTTTATCTAGCCTTGAAAAATGCCTTTTGTGGGATTGTTAGTCCCACGCCAAACCCCCAACCTGGAGGACCAGGGGCCCCGAGTCTTGTCTGGCATCTATCCCCACGACCAACTCGACATGGTTGAACCTTCCTTCGATATATAGCTCTCAGGGGTCACAGACGCACCCAAGCCCTCCCCCACCACCACAACAAGGTATCAGCACCTGGCCTTATGTCCCACCGGGAACGATGAAGTTTAGATAAGAAAAAATTTCGATGTTCTAAGAAAATTAGAAAAAACTAAAATTTCCATAACGGTTTATAGTATCGCAATTAAGCACCCAAAACAAACTCAAATCTTGATTTGTTGTTAAATGTTTTATTTTGCTCTTGAAAGCTAGGAGGTGTTTTGACTTTTACTGCAATTCAACAAGATGGAACGAAAAAGCAACAACGTTGGTGGTATAAAAGTGACAAAAACCCCATTATTCTCCCAAAAAGATTTCGGCCGCGCGTGACTCAAAATTTCTTCTGAGCATTCAATTTGAGGAGCATTTTGCAGCTTCCATGGTTTTCTTGACAACCGATGATTCTGTTATTTCTTTTACAAAAGTTTAAAGTAGGAACCAAATACCAATGCTGCCACTGAAGCACATTTAGCGCAGAAAGTTACCGTCAATTTGCAATTACAGTATGTCGTAATAACTATATCTATCTATATCTGATTTTTGAGCGCGCGATTCAAATTAATTTCAATGACTGTAAATATTTGGTAAATATGGCAGTAGGTTAAAATCAAACAGAAATATCGCAAAGTGCTGCACAAGAAACCCGGCCAAACTTCAAACTTGCTTGATGGCAGCGTGGCTCAGTGGTCAGAGTTGGGGATTTGAGTGCGGGAGACCCGGGTTCAAATCCCCGACTCGGACTACTGAATGAATTGTTCTCGGTGACCCCAAAGGCAAATTCACCACGCTTTGTAAATAGCCAACTGGTTTACCTCCTATCAGTTGTGATTCTTAACTGGGAGAGAGGGTTTTTAATATATGACACTGAAAAGCCCCTTTAGGGGAGATGTCATTACGTGTTTATTTATTTGTTTGTTTATTTATTTATTTATTTACTTGAAAGGCGGAAAAATTTCCGGACGCGCGCTAAAACCCGCCAAATCACTTAAGTGTATACCCTGATAAATGACAACTTTCGCTGGAGTAAAAACTCAAAAAACAAAATCATTTTGATTCCTATATTCAGTGCTTTGGATTTATTGAAGACTCGGCCATTTTCAAGCCTCGGGTAAACAAAAAGTCAGTCAAGCATAGCAGCTTGTTTGGTTTCACTCTCTTTTTCTTGGGGAGAGGAAATACGTCCGAACCATTCTTTAGTTCTTGGTTGGGGTTAGTGATGATGACGTAATTCGTGTGTGGTAAAAATTTGTTTTGATTGAAAGTCATCTAATGCTTGTTTCTTGTCAGACAGGATAACCGATTAAATCGAACAGGATGGCGTAACGTTAAACTGGATTCTTTGCTTTTTAAGCTGCCTTTCTAATCGATTAGAGCTTCTAGTATTCTACAGACTTTACTCCACGATGAAAAAACTGTTGTTTTGCCTGAACTAGTCAACACGCGTTAAGTTCCCGAATTCAATGGTGATTCCTGGAGCTGGTGAATGCCAAGGTCGTTCCATTTCTGATCCTGTTCCTTCAGTGATTCTGTGATGCCGTTATCTTAAAATCAAAACAAACAATCGGTTTTAAACTTTGTCAAACACGGGAATAAAACTCAGTTTATCTTGACCAGATAATTGGGTAGTCAAACTAAGCACGAAATCTAATTCCACTGACAGCTGTTTGAAAGCTGATGCACACAATGTATTGACAACGAAATGTCAATGAAAGCAAGGAGGACGAGGTTATAAAAACAGTCCACGGCTCCAGACATTTAAGAAAGGAAAGACGATGGCATAACTAATATTTATCCCATGCTAAAGAAAATACAGCCAATCAAAGCCTGGAAAGCCGTTGCATATTCTGCGGTATGCAACGGGTATTGTTAAATATAGCTATTGCGTTTTCGACTCGAATGCGCGCTCTCATTGGCTAAATCAAGATCACATGGATGAGTTCAAATCACATGTTACCCGGCTGGTCAACATCTCGAAAATTGTTGACCAGCCGGTAGTTAACATTTCTATCGCGCTGTCATGTTTGGAGCGGAAAAATACGACGGGAAAAATTTGTTTTTGCAATTTTGACTACTGTTTTCATTCAAAACCAAAAATAGAGCCCCCAAAGAAACGTTTTGCTCATCTTACAGAAGATTAAATTGGAGAACTCCTTGTAGAGAAAGATTTCATAAACACTCAAAATGCCACAAGGATTGCTGTACGTTCGTAACTCCTCTCTCATTTTTGGAATAAATTGTTTTCTTTTAATAATTGTGTTTTACTTTGTTTATGCTATACAACAAAACACTTAAAATGACTGCTCCCTCGAGAAACATCTGTTTTGTTTCCCTCGAGTCTAAATGTTTCCCTCGACTTCGTCACGGAAAAACATCGAGATTCTCGGGAAACAAAACAGATGTTTCCCTCGTGGGCAATTATTTTAAAGTGTATAATATGCAGTTTTACAAGTAATTAGATTTATAAATTTTACACCGTAGAGAATGAATTTAAAAAAAACAAAGAAACAGTTTTTTTAAAAAACTCATTCACTACGGTGTAAAATTTATAAATTTAATTACTTGTAAAACTGTTTCTTTAGAAACACCGACGCAGCATTCCATTTATGACATTAAAAGCACAAAAGTAGATTTAAGGGGTAAAGCCCGCTACTAATCGACCTTGTTAAAAATATACAATGCTATTGTGTTATCACACTTTGATTAGTACAGTCTTTGTATGGGATAATTGTTCTGACTACCTTTTAAACAAACTACAAAAATTACAAAATAGGGCTGCGAGAGTGATTATGTGCAGAACATATGAAACTAGCTCTAAAGATGTTTTAAAAGAGCTAAATTGGCAGCCCTTAAGTGAACGGCTAAAGAGAAACAAATGTATTTTTGTGCACAAAGTAAAAAATAACGTCATGCCAAAATCAGTAAGGGAAATGTTTAAAGATAATCAAATGTACCAATTGCGTAGTAACAATATAAACTTCTCCCTTGGAAAACCGATAACAAATTTTATGAAAAAGAGTATTAGTTACTCGGCTGTGTCCTCATGGAACAGCTTACCAAGTTTAGCAAAGAAACAAAAAAGTTTTAGTAAATTTTAATCTATTCTTGACCGCGGCTGAAGTTTTCTTGTAATTAGTAATTAGTAATATATGTAATTTTACTATATTATAGGTAGTGGGATAGTTGTAATTTAATTTATATAATGTAATTTTAAAGTAGTTTGCAAACGGCTCCTTGAAAAGCAGGTGCCCGTATGTGCCCTGAAGAGCTACCGTTTTTAAAATTTTTAAATAAATTAATAAATAAAACCAACGTGGTTATAGTGCCCTTTATCTCGCACGGGTCTATGCTCTACCGCTTCATCAACCTCGCTTCGTCGCTCGGCTGCATGGCTTGTTGGTAATACTACGATGTGACTTGTTAGAGTACTGCTCAGTGGTAACGTAACGCCCAAGGCATTTCTACTTTTTTCATCTCGGTCTATGTAACATAATAGGGACCTTAAGCAACGAGGACGGCGACGCCGACGACGACGGCAAAGAACAATAGTAAATACAATAACTGCA
>JANCMA020106723.1:0-14841 GCA_024336925.2 Zoanthus solanderi
TTGTAATAAATTATTTCCTGCAAGATGCAACATCCAGTGTCATTATAAGTGGTATACAATAGATATGAATCTTGCATCCTGTTAATATTAATGGTAAAAATTATTTGCTTAAGATTTGTTTACATATATATTTTACATATTACAAAAGGTCTGTAATCCATCATGGAAATGAAAGATTAATAATAAAATGATTATAAACTCATTCTCATTCTCAATCATGTCTCATGTTTTTTTTAACCAGAAAGATTACCCTCAAAACTTTAAGATAATATGATACATTTTTTAAGATAATATGATACACCCCAAACAATCCCAAGGAAACATTTCATCACTAGAGCTGATGAGCTTATGAGTTCTGGCCCTGCCTCCGACATATGGATGGAAATGAGATGGAGAAATGAATGGAGGGCTTCAAATACCACCCTGCACTCCTTCACCAGTATCCCCTTGCCAACACCATCTGGCCATACCCTCCCAAGAAAGGCATGGGTCAGGTTTAACTGCCTACGAACAGGCTGGGGAAGGACCGCACAGTCCTTCCTAAAGACGACAGGAGTAAGCTCTTTAGACACCTGCTAATGTGGGGCCCATCAGACGATTCAGCACATCATAAATGACTGTCCAATCTTTGCCCCCTCCCCCCCCCCCACATGGCTCTAGAGGCTTGACACTTCTTGATGGAGAAACTATTAATTAGCTGCTGAACACTGGTATCTCAGTATAACAGTCTAATGGAAATTATACCAACGACGATACATTTTTTTTGAATATGGGTGTGATTTCAGAAACATCCCTTACCCATTTGTTCAATTTGAATAATTTTAAAATATACAGGTTGTTCTCATTTTAGAAACTTGCAAAAATAAGTATTGCTGAAATATTTATGTTGTATTTTTTATTTTATTTTATGTTTTCTATCACATAGAAGAAAGAAAATTTCAAATGATGAACAGCATCATCCTTTATCAGCAGTCGAAAACATTAGACTTATTCCTTACCAGGTTTGTTTGGAGAGCTGAAACATTTTTTTTAAGTTCCATTATGACATTCTCAAAATTGTTTTCTTGGTAAGGCAACTGTTCTCCTGAAAGTGCTGCTGTAATTCCTTCACCTAAAACACATATGGAAATAAATCAGTTTCTAGTTTCTGAGGAACCCATAGAGCAAATAAGCTTTGTTGTTTCTTTACGAGCTTCCTCGTCTTGTGCCTTTAGATAAACAGTACTATACAATGTCTTGTTATTTATGTACAGAACTGTATCATAATCAACTTTATTGTCTCTACAATGAAAAACCTTCAAGTTCCAGGACATAAAACAGCAAAGTACACAATCTAAAATCAGTGATCTTTTCTTATTAATAACTTCAGTTCTAGCAAAGCTGCCCTTATAATTAAACAGTAACAATGCATTTACTGTACATAACTTCTTCAACTAGTTTAAGAATAAAAAGTTGGCGCAAACAAAAGTTTACTGTAGCCATGTTCCATTCATTCATACTCTTCATTTTCAATTAATAAACAAATTTCAAAATCTAGCTCTATTTTCCATGTTTAATACAAAAAAAAGAAAGAGATAATTTCTGAGTTTCAGTTTTAAAAATGGAAATTTAATCTCAAGTTTCCATCGTTTTGTGATTTATTCATATGAGTGGGTGAATTCAAAGAAAATCGGGGATAATTTCCGTACTGGGGCGTACTTATTTATGCATGCAGTTTCATCGCGTATGTTACTATTTTGTCTATAGAAGTTAGGGTCTGGGTGAGGGTTAGTTTGCATGATTAAACAAAAGTACGCCCCAATACGGAAATTTTACCGAAAATCGTCTGATAACTATACAATAGCATGAGAAACAATCCTTATAAACTACCTTTACATGGATAAAAAAAACGTTTTAGGTTTAAATACGATGATTTTGATAATGACGTGGTAAATATTCCGAGCACACAATCGGTTCTTTCATACTTATCGTCTCCAATTCACACACCTATAGTCATGAGTGATGCAACAAAACTTGGTCGATGGTAAATGATTATTTGATAAGTGTTTTTAAAATAATTTGGCAAGGGTATCAGATCACACTAAATTTTGTGTTCTGGTCACATTTTACTTGAAAAAGATAATAAATTGTTTATTGATAAAGCCAAAACTGATTAGGATATAAGGGAATCTACGAGGTTACCAGGGTCAAGTGTTTTACGTAGGCAGATGTATATATCATAAATTTGTAAAGTTTCAATTCGTCGACTATGTTTTACAAAGCGAAAAAGGTTGTAAAAATCTGTATTACTATGACGATCAATTCAAGATCAAAAAGTCGAGCAATATTCAGAGATTGGATAATGTCTAAACTCAGACAAAACTTAAACTTTGAACTTAACGACTAAAGTAGATTATAAACAGCAGTCTAAAGCCCAACAGGAAATTTCCAAAACTGTCGAATCAAAAACAGCAAGAGAACTCCCTATCAGTTATAAACAAAGGTATTGGGTTTCAACATTTTTACATAATTTAAATATTTCAAAACCACTACATGCAGCGCGTCAGGCCACACAGCAACAATACGATAACAACGTGTTCTATCTAAACAAAACTTATCTTGCAGGTAGTTTACAAGGTTATTTTAAATTGAACAATCTCTAGGACTTCAGTTTTTTACCTTCTTGTTGACTTAAAAGTGAATTTTCCGGTATTCAGTACTGTACAACAAAAGTTTATAAATGACTTGGGTTGAATATTTAAGGCACTCCCCCTTAACTCAGTCTAATGTCTCGTGCGGTAATTAAAACGGAAAACTGTGGCTCAAAAAATTCGATCTGTTTTGCGGAAATACGGATTCAGTAAACCAACCATTGAACATATAAAGAAAAAAATTTAAAGCATGAACGCACACACCTTTAAAATAGGAATCCAATTTTCTTGTTTCCTCAATCAGACAGTGCAGATTGATGACTACAGAAATCAAATTTATTGTTTTATTTCAAATTTAAAACGCTTCTCACTAGGAATAAAATAAAATCATCAAAAACTTCGTTTGGTGATCTTTTAGCATGTTTCGACTTTTCTATTATTTTTGTTCGATTTTTGAACAATTGTTGGCCAACTCCCACTCAACGTTTCATCATCCGATGTCGTTTGCCACCTGAAATTACTAGTTCCTGTGATAAATATTCATAAAGTAAAACTACATCTGAGTCAATAACTGTCTGATTCACAAGAGGAAAATATTTTCAAGTGAGTGAACTGAACGGTTAACCATACAAAATGACGCATGAAAGGGATCCTTACCTGTTTTGTTACAGCCGCATTTTGGCCCAAGGATTCCCAACATCATGAGTATAACAAGAAGTAGAGAAGTCACTGAAACAACCAGCACTAAAAATAATATAAGTCGACTAATACAAGAATCCCTAGGAATACTTCCATCCATAGAATCTTCAGAACATTCTGTGTCAGTGTGCCTTGTTCTCGAAAAAGAATTTTTCTTCAGCGGTGAAAGATCGCTCGTCGATTCATAAACTTCGTTTCTCTTCCTTCGAGGACCGCTACCACTCATTCTGTTTTCTTTGAACATCTGATTCCGCAACTGAGGGAGATCTTCGTATTGATGTTTGTCATGAGGCTCTGTGGTAGCCAGATTTTCGTAAGAAGGATTCATATAGTGACATCTTGGATCTTTAAATTCTACGCCAACTTCTGTTGTGCTAATTTGTGGGACCAACGCCGGGTTGAACACGCGGTTCGGATAATCCGTCCTTCTCGCCATCTTCGGTCAAAAGTAAAATTTTATCACCGATGCTTTATTTCGACTTCGGCTTGTCTTGATTGTCCCCAATGAAGGTTTGCTTATATCTTTTGTTTTCGATTTGAATAAACGTGACTTTGTAATAAATCTACCTTAACAACACAACCTTTACGTGTAAGCTCTACACAGATCTGGATTTTGTTGGTGTACGTTGTCTGTCTTATCAATGACGAAGTAGCATAGCGCGGGAAGAAAGAAAATATATCCTGATTGGTTCTTTTCTTAGAAGGGACATTTGATTGGTTCCCTGTTTGAATGAATGAAATGAAAATTGTTTATGACAGTGCATGCCTTGCCTCAGGTTTTAGAAACACTAAAATAAAATTGCAGAGCCAGATCAGATTAAAAATGTTAGTTTTTTCTCCGTAATTCAAAAGAAGTACAAAGTAAACGTAAGAAAAAATACGACCACAATTCACAAAAACAATAGCATAATGTCTTAACGAAAAAAAGTAGATGAGCCGTGAATCACGAAATCAAAGACAAAGCCTAACTAATAGTAATAGTACAATTCAAAACAAATAGTGTTTTTCAAACTGATTGCTTTTCCGAAAACCTAATTAAATGGAGAAAAAGTTGTATATTTTTTGGACGAAAGTCGATGCTTTTGATCCAGTTTGGGCCAAATGGAGATGAACAGGAAATTCACAATTCGATCCGCGCTTTATTATTATGTGTGTTGAAACCGAAAGAGATCCCTTTTAAACTTTTAGTTACAAAAATCCATCTCACAGAAACTGAAAACATCATTATGTGTATATCAGAAAGAGCCAATAGTTAAGTTTTCTTTTGAGTTTCTTTTGCAAAATATGATTTTGTATTATTTATATTTTTTTCCTAAAATGTTTTTAAACTATATGTAAATGCCGTTTAGACTATAAGTAATATTGTAGTCTGTCACCAGGAATTCTTCTGCAGCAGCCAATCTTTGTCTTTCATTCGATAGTCTAGTTACTTGACTACAAGGCTTTTTGATGGCTTATGCAATGCGCTGTCTTTACAAGTTTTATCTTACACTCTATGCACAAATTAAATATCTCAATTGGACATGCACGAATGACATGCATGCTTTCAACTAACCGCGTCTCGGATCCAATCTGGTTGGTTTGCAGGCGATTGACAAAATTCAGGATTGGCGATTGTGGCGTTTTGACATAACCCAGTCATTCCACTTATACTCTTTTCCGAAACGTATTAAAGGAACGTACGCAACTAGATGTGTGATAGTGTAAAGCCAAAAGAAACCCGGCTATTGCAAAATGGCATTTTTTCCCTTTTTTTCCCCATTCGCTCTTGTATAAACGGAAGTAAAGGAGCCGAGACCAGCAGGGTTTCCCCAGGTACCATGTACCATGGTCTCAAGTACAAAGTGCAGAAGTTGGCGTACGAAAGAAAAATAAAACGAGGGGGCGTTCACCGGTACCGGGCCGGGAGTATGAATTTTAAAAATTCTAGAGCTTTGTTAAAAACGCTACTAGTTTAATATTTTTTTTCTTACTCCCTTAAAAATAGTGTGAATCATTTAACTAGATTTTGAAATGAAAAGTAGATAATTTTTTGGCTCTTATTCTTATTTGTTCAACTTAAGAAATCCGCATCGCAACACATTTCTTACAGAAACTTGGCTGGCTGGAGGGTGCTGGGTGCCCTGGAATAAAAAAAGAATTAGTCCGATTTTTCTCTCTCCATCAGATGCGCTCACGGCATTTTTTTTTTGCACGCACTACGGCAAAAATTCTTCGATTTAAATATTTTTCTTATAAAGACTTATGAAAACTCAATTTGTTCTAATGTCTTTGACTGAGGTCAAGGTAATTGAAATTTTAATTATCAAGTGAATTCACCACTTGATACAAGCTGATGTGTCGGCATTGGCTATACAAACAGCAGGTGTTTTTGCGAGGTAAATATGGTCTCTTACGGATGCATACTATGTTTCAATTACAAATAGTTATATCCGGTAGAAACCTATTTGCATGGACGCGCTTAAAACGGTGTTTGTATTTTGAGACCACATCAATGTAAACTAAAATCTTTAGAATAAAAAGATTTGTCCGGTTGAGATTAAGCTTGACTTTCGTTGTCAACCATTTTTGCCATTAATGTTTGCATTCCACAATTACACCTTATTCTGCCATATTGGTGTGTGTAGAGAAACAAATTGAAAATTTTCACACAATTGAATTAATATTAAATCAACTGAAAAATCACTTTACTAAGGTTGTTTGTTTTTAAACCTCGCTTTTGCCAAAAAGAACTATGATTAGGTTGGTTGTTCTCTTTCGTAGAGTTACAGGAATCATTAGTATTTAGTTAATTAGCCATTGATCCCGAGTTCCTGTCAAGCTGGGAAATTTATTCCGGCTGAGTATCAGAGATAATTCAGTCTGAGAAACAACAAATTTAAGTTTCTTTTGAAGCAGGGTACGTAAAGATCATTGGTTTGTTTCGTTTATTTCTTTGGCTGACATTACGATGCAAAATGTAAATCTTAGGAACTTTTAGTTTTGTGATCTAATGTTTATTGAACTGAAGTTTACCGACGGATTGTTCAGTTGGTAGCACGCATCAGTGTGATGATATCGACCCAGTGGTGGTGTGAAAACAGGAAATCTTTTTTTTTTCAAAGCAAAAAAAAAAACATTCTATTAAAAGCAACGTCTTGTGATTTCTATCTAGTTACGACAGAACAGAACTTGGGCAGCACTGAAATATCCAAAATGTAGGAGGCTGCCAACATGTCATTGAAAGATAGATAAAAAAAAAGCACGTTCAAATAGGAGTTCTACGTGGCATTTGACAAGGGCGATCACTGGGCAGGACTTTCGTTGGCTTTGCTTTGAGCTTTCTATACTATTTATACTACGAATCAAATGTCGCTAGTTTGCCATGTGTAAAATAGCTTTTACCACACTCCCAGAAATGATCAAGTGTTAATGAACTTAGTGTGTGCTGTGAAGTCTTCTAAAGTTCCTCGTTTACATTTGGGGACGTTTCACTCATTACTTTATAAAGTATAGCTTACTAGTTCATAAAATGTTTTGCTAAAAAAAAAAAAATCAGCCCGGCCTTTGATGTATGCGTCTGGGCAAACGGCACACACCTAAAGTAAGACGAAAAAAACTGAAATGAAATAATTCAGATGTTTTTATTTTTGTTATGCCACATCAGTTGTTAGATTTTTATAAAACGTATTTGCACCAACAGCTTGCACGTCGTGGTGAAAGTAGCTCTGTCTCTTTCTTATCGAAAAGGGACCTAACATTTTTGCTAAATTTCTAAATTTCACTCGCAAACGACTTTTTCATCAGAAACCTGTATGGACTCAAAAGGTCAGCGACAGAGGGCGGAAGAACTTGAAACTTGAAAATTGTCCCTTTAAATTTAATATAGACAAACAACAACAATTATTATTTTTTTAAAATACTTGTGGTACTTATTTGGCTCGATGCCACTAAAATGAGGAGTATAAACGCATCGTTGGTAGCAGCCATTTTAAAACCATTAAGTTAGCAGCCATGGACATCCCGGTCACTTCGGTGTATATATACTAATAGTAAAGGCCATAGGTTACCCATGTCGGGCAAGCTGCCTCATCTTAATCTAAAAAGCAGATTTTTAGATGGATTATCACAGGGATGAGACAATCTGAATTGTGATGTTTATCTTTAGCTGAAGTTTTATTTTAAAAGGTTTATACTTAATATAGAAAAAAATCAACGCGCGAGTTTGACAGAGATGTGCTACTAAGAATTGACTGTGTCCAGACACCAAGACTTCAAACACTTTACGGGCACTATATTTTCTCATGCCACGGTACATACAATTCAGTAAGATTAAGTTGATTTTCAGTTCTTTAGTTCTAACCCTTCAATTTTGGATTTTTGCCTTCGATCACTTATAAGGGATAAGTGTTTTTCTAATAAATCAAAAGATCTGACATAGTCAGTTTACCGACTCACGTATTTCTAAAACTATTGACACACTGAAAACAGAAAGCAATGCGTTTCTGGGGCACATGCACGAAACTCGATTAAAGATTGATTTGTCTTTTTATATGGCATGTAAATCATTTTAAGACATGCTACACAGATGTGATACCAACTGCACTGTCGATGATTGATAACATATGCACGGCAAAGCACTTTGCAAGAAAAGCATGGCTGGGTGCTGGGTAATCAATAAAAAGTTTAACTTCAATGTCCATCATAAGCGCCGATATGTCCCAAAATATCAAGAAAAGGAAATGAGTAAATTGTTATGTAAGATTCGCCTCGATTCCCGCTGGAACCACCTCATGCATGGGCTTGCGGTCTCCGTCTGTCCTAATAATGTTGGAACTATTTTACATTAAAAGTGTTTCAGTTTCATCAACTTGACATCAAATTTTAATCAACTATAAAAATCAATGAAAATCATCTTTTTTTTGTTTTAGAGATGTATATGTCGTCAATAATAAAGTTTTAAATGCGGCATATTTTTTTGATATCTCTGAGTTTTTCTATAAAACGCATATATCTGATTCATTGAGGTTACTTCCGTGCGGGTATTATGAATATAAATACAAAAAACGTTTTACAACTATAAGGAGCAAGAATTCAGATAATGCAGCAGCGTGGCTGGAGGCTTCAGTAACTGTACAAAAAGGAAAGTTGAACTGCAAAACAAACGTTCCCTGCCGCCAATGAAATCTTCCGAAGGCAAGCAAATATAAACCTCTAAATTCAGAACTTGGTCATTCAATTGGAACAGACTAATAACCTTTGTTTATTCTTAGACGCCTAATAAACGAGGCGGACGTTTTTCTCTGCCTCCATCCCCCAGCGAACTAGGATCCCCGTTTATTGTTTCTGAGTAATTATCTAAGCACTCTGGCTCAAAAGTGTAAAAACAACAGAAATCAGTAGTGTTTATATGTCCCGAAACTTCTACTGAAAACTGAAATTACGTTCTTTATGGACGAATACAATGCAATGTCTTCTCATTTTTAAATCAAAAATGTTCAGATTTTTAGAATATGATCTTATGATGTGATTGATAGGTTTCATTCAAGACGGTTACGTAGTTTATCGACCCCTATCCACCCACGTTTATTTTTTTTCCTAGAGATTGTGACCCCCCACCCTTCCCCCTTCCATCCGTTTATTCCTAATCCCTCGTTTATGAGGCACCTAAGGCGTAGATTTTGCCCCATGTAAGACAATCCGTGACAGTCTTGCATTCCACGATCCAGATTCCATGATGTGAAATCCGGATCCCAGGTACTGGATTCAAGATGAAACTTGTGTATTCCGGACTCTAAATGGTCTGTTTACGGGATTCCTGATTCCTAGATCTGCATTCTGAATCTCAAGGAGTAGGATTCCAGATTCCGCAACCAAATGTTTCCTGGATTTACATGGGGCGATACATTAGTGCAAAATGACCACTGATTTTAATGATATTATTATAACGACTTTGAACAAGGTTTAACAACCCAAACAAGTCCCCAGCGACATACCCTCACTTTATATTCAGCTTAGCTTCTCATATAAATTGCCGAAATACCTTTTTAGGCTTAACTAGAAAACTCCTACTTTGATGCATGTGATCTGAAGCATCCGTGAAAAAAAAATGCTGACTTTAATCTATTCTACCATTCAAAAATAACTTCATTGTCATTTGAGAGTCTGAGGGCCTAGCGTCAAAAAAGGAACGAAAAGAGGTTTTTGTAAATTCTATTCTACCTTATAAGTATATATGAGTTTATACTCCAAACTTTATCTTGCTATAGGTACTATGACATAACCTTGCCAGTTTAAAACGAAATGAATAGCCTTTAAAAGTTCTACGAGACGCAGCAAGGTATGTTTTGTGATTACTTAGACAACGCTGGGTATACCCCAAAGAAGTCCCACGAACAATGGAAGTGAAAACATTGACCATGACCGATAGGCAACCAAGTTAACACGCAAATTTAGAGACATTCGAGCTTCCTTAACTCACTTAACTTTTGATTCTGTTGCCCTTCAGAAAATTACATTAGGACAAATGCAAAGAAAGAAATGTCTAACTACAAGAAATATTAAAAAAGTTTGTCTTAAATTTGAAAGTGTCTAAAAATTATTCGAATCAGTAGCAGAATGACATTTCACTTTTAGCGTTCAGTCTAGTTTCGTTTTTGAATGTTCTTAAATTTGCTATGATGTTTTCAAATACTTTTGGAGTGATAAAAAACAAATGGCATATATGCTATAGGTTCTTGTGAATTTTTCATTAGTTGAATATGTTGATTTATCTACTATCATTATTTTCTTAAATGAGGTTTTTCCTTCTTTGTTTATCAAAAATTGTAGCAATCAAAGCTTTAAAACTTTTTTTAAAAAAAGAGATGCAATTCAGTTAAACCAAAAACAAAACACTTAGAAAATCTTAATTCGTGCCAAAAACGTGCGAGAAACGAAGGCTTAATGTAAAGTTAAACAGAATGATGTCAATCGCTGCAAATGCTAAAACAAAACCACGACGATCCCTTTTTACTTAGTCACGCATAGACATGTACACGTTCGCCAACTTAATCATAGAAGCACAAGTTGGCACAAATTCAGAAAAGACTAAGTAATCGTGACTTGCATTAGTGAGGTCAACTGAAGCATTTTTAAAAACAATATTTGTATTTACCAAGACAACCAATATCCAATTTGGCGAGCTCTGATTGGCCCCTTAACTCACGATATAAAATAGTTGATTTTGAGGAGGAAGTTAAAGTGGCCGGCGTCGCTTGCGTTTTTCGTTTGCATTGTTTTAGACTGAATAATTTTGCTTTAAACAAAGAAGCCATTCAGGAGTTCTAACGCAAAACTAAAGAGAGCAACAAAAACTTGGCTTTTCAGTTTTTACCGAATAAGAACAAAATATTTTTGTTTCAGAACTTGCTGAAAATCTATCAGTGAAAGTGCTTTTCAAAACAAAGAATGCCGATATAACTTGCACAATAACTTGCGGTCTGTTAGCACTCGCGGAAAACTGAAAGAAAAAAAAAAAACGGTTTACGAGCATTTTTTGACTCACCGTTCAGGTTACTCCGTGAGTTATAGCTGAGACTTTCTCATTTGCATAAAATTTTGTGCAACAATCTAGTGGGTATTGTTTTCAATCCTCTAGCCTGCTCTGCGCGCGGTTGCTTTGTATATAAAGTGTCTCGATCCGCAATGTTTACTAGTAAATATGCAACTGGACCTCCTTCGTTTAAATCTTGAGTTCGATTCCTTTAGGGAATTGGTTTACTTGTTTGCTATTATATTAATGCATATTCATCGTCAGAGAGAGAAACTCTCACTGGTGTGTATAAGAGGAAATAATAACAGAACAAATACTGCATAGAAAAATCAGACGCCCCGAGCGGGAAACGAACCCACGACTCACCGATCTCATGACTGGTGCTCTACCATTGAGCTACCGAGGCAACTACAGTTGGATGGGCTGATGGGCTGATGCATATTCGTTCGAAAACTTAAAGAGCGGGAAAATTCAATTATGTGGTTTATTTTGTTTATGCTATACACTCTTTTTTTTTTTTTTATAAGAACGTCAAATTTTTCGTTTGAGGCTGAACGTTCTTAAGTATTTTAGGGATATCAGCCTCAAATGTTCTTTTAAAAACATGTTCTTAACATATCTCTACTGATTTTAGACAATATAAATAATACATGTACCGCATGTGGTACATTTGTGTTTACATTGATTTGTACATGTACTTTGTACTGTAACAAATTTGAAAATATAGTAGCTGGTACGAAAGAAAACAAGAGGTATAACTGTAAGAATTGCGATTTAGTAAATGAAAAAACATGTGATGTAAAATTGTTATCTGCGAACTTTAGTCAAGAAGTCCATCGAAACGCAAATTTTTTAATAACACTGTATGAATTATTTGCAATAGGTTATCATCATAAATAAATGTTTTTCACTTTTTCTCAGCTTCAGCATGTTCTTAACTTTTTCTTAATTTTTTTGCGATTTTCAGCCTCATGTTCTTATAAAAAAGGTTCTTATAAAAAAAAAGAGTGTATGCCAGCTGGAAGATCTTTTTAGAACGTTCTAGACTTACAGTCTTTATTTATTAAGAACAAGTAAAGCTTTGACTCAGGCTCAGTCTTTTAATGTTTTCAGTAATTTGAAGCTCAAAGTTTTTTACTATGTTTTTAACTTCATAAATTTCTCAAAAAGTTTTGTCTAAAAAACTAATTGATAGAATATTATCTGGCATACATTAATACATAAATTTTGATCGAGATTGTCGAGATACAACAACACGTGCATATTGTACTGCACAGCAATAATGTGTATATGATAAAAAGGAAGCTTAAAAACTTTTGTATCTATGTGAAAATTTCCGAGAATGAACAGATGAACATACTAAAGAAATGAACGTTATTTAAGCTTATGGCAGTAAAACAAAACAAAAGTGGAAACCGCACTTTAAAAAAGCTTGTGCTTTTTATAAAAACTATTGTTCTTTGATCTGGCGCATAACGTAATAAGTGCACCTGTCAACTTATTCAGACTGTTAAAAATATAAATTTACCGAATAGTTTGGCAATGTATAGATTCACAAAGAGAAACCATTCAAAATTTACAATTTATTGAACAAAATGCCGTATAGTTTATCTTCTTATCTCTTTCCAGACTCCTAGCTCACGACTGAAAGCGGCGCAGAGGTTGACGGGATACAAAAAAGTGTTCGCAAAGGTCGTGGCGGAGCCGGTGTCGGATTCGAAGGGTTGATGGTTATTGATTTCATATATAAAATGACGGCATACTTTGAACATTTAAGAAAAACATTTTGGTCTGAGAAGTTCTGGCTTCCAGATAATGCAACATGGAAAGATATCGAAGCAGCGAAAAGTGCGAAATTTGTTCAAGCCGGCGAGATGTATCTTGCTCTACCAGTCGCCGTAATCCTCATCTTCGTTCGAATAATTTTTGAGAGGTTAGTAACAGAATTTTGATGTTTTAACAGATATTTAGAAACAAACATTTTAAATTAAGATAGTTTTCCCTTAGCTCAGCATTGATTGTAAGTGATTTCATATTTCTATATCTAGAAATGACATCTAATTTTGTTGATCTGTATTCATCATTACATAAAACTGCAGCAATCTCGGATTAACTTACATTCTTGTAAATAGATAAGTTTATGTTTTCACCCTAATTGTACACTGGTTTCTCCTGCAATATCGACATTTTTTTGTTTTTCGTTGTGCATTTTTTATGCATGAAATCGCGTATGTACAATACGATTGGGTTTGTATAGGGAAAACCATCAAAGGTCGGCAGTTGTATATTAAGTGACCTGCATTATCAAGATAAACACAAACATAAAAATCTTGTTTCAAAAACAATTTCATTAAAAAGGTCGAATGCATTTTATTATAGTGTAAGGTTCTTAGAATTGACCTGCTAAACTAGATCCGTAAACTCTATTTATTGACAAGATCTTGTTATTGTTAGGTCAAATCGATTCTTCTCGTGTGAGATTGTAATGCACTGTTTTTGCGAATTTTATTTCACTGGTTGATTTACCAAGACTTTTGTAGATTCGTTGATCTTTTTGAAGATAGATGGTTTGTCCCCAACACGGTCGTGAGTTATTCTTGAAGAGTTATTTAATAGATAAACTCCACACCTATTTCTACTTGGAAAATTAATTGTTTCGTTGGTTCGTACTGTAGTTTTTAAGCTTTACTGTACATGGTGTATATTATAAAAAATGTCATTTAAACGTTTTCTTTTATTCTTTTTAAATTGATCAAATTATTGTGGTGAAGAAAAGGAAGAAAAGTTTTTGGTATTTTCGTTTTGATTCAGCTGTTTCACAACCCCCTTTTGTTTGATTTAGAAATTAATTGCTTCAGTTAGATTGATTTTTAAGATATGAGGGAGGACCAAAGTTAAATTTTGGAGTAGGTTTCAAATTTTTAGTGGTATCTTTCTAAAAAAGAAAAGAAATCAAGTATGGTTGATCATAAACTGTTGAAAAATATTGTTGTTAGTTATAAATAAATTAAGTTAGTACTGTTGCTTTGAACCTCAATTGTCAAATATTGAAAACTCCTGTCTAACAGAACTGGTGTATTACATGTAGATAGGAAGTAAAGCTTGTTGTTTGTTGCTTTGAATTGAAAATTATTGAAGAAATTATGGAGATGACATTTTTGAATAGATTGGACTTAATGCAGTTTTTGAGACTAAATAAATTTTATTTGGTGTCCAAAGTTTAATTTAGATTTTTTTATGAGATAAACATCAAGCATACTGTAAATATCTGATTGGTTCTATCAGATGGCTATGTTTTATATTTTTCATTTCATTAAAATTTTTTAATAATTATTAAACTAGATTTTTGGAACTAAAGTTGTGTTAACAAAAACATTTTTTTTGCTATTGTCAGTGAATTCATTTCTTACAGCTTGAGTTAACGATGTTGTTTCAAGTAAAATTAGGTGCAATATTTTCCCATTTTTTTGTAACTTTCTATGAGTTATAAAATTCACGGGGTTTACTTTCCAAAATTAATGTGAGTGTTAAAAAGTTCAGTATTATGTCAATATGATTTACTGTTTGTCTGGTCCAATCTCACTCTTTTAGTACAAATGACAAACATATAGTGCAGCTGAATTTTACATCAATCGGTTAAACACCTGCTAAACTTAAAGTTTGTTGTACTGTGGAAATCAGCTAATGAGCTAAAACTTCTTTTCATAATTTCTGTCAAACATCAAGCATTGATTTGTGTCTCAAGTGTTGCAGCAATCGTGGTTAATGATGTTAGAAGATACACTACCTTAACTATGGTTGGTGGAATGTTGCAAAATTCAACAAAGAATTGTTCATTCAATTTCAACCTTAAATTTTCGTATTCAACAATTCTACGTATTCAACTTCAATGCCTATTTACATTCACATTCAACACTTGTGCTTAGCATTCAACTTCAAGGATGTTTATTTACATTCAAGGTATTTATTCATTCAACTTCAACACTGTCTGTTTGTTCA
>JANCMA020106831.1:0-14840 GCA_024336925.2 Zoanthus solanderi
AGAAGAAGAAGAAGAAGAAGAAGAAGAAGAAGAAGAAGAAGAAGAAGAAGAAGAAGAAGAAGAAGAAGAAGAAGAATCATTGAAATTGGATTAAAAACAATTGCATAATTTTCAGACGCTGCATCACCGGAGCAACCTTTCTCCTTCACCCTTCTTCCCTCCCTAATCGATATGATATCATTTGGGTTTCGTTCATCGAACTATTTAGCTGTGTTTACCCCAACATACCTTTATTTGTGACAGAACGCTTCCCTTGGCAGCCAGCTCGCCCTCAGGATTGAACGACTTGGGATCAACATTCGGATGTTGATAATCACTTACCAGCTTACACTCGCGACTGTTCTTTCGCTGAAGGTCCTTCTTGGGACTTTGTGGCAAGGTGAATTCAGGAGTCTTTTGGAAGCGAAACTCAAGCACTCTTTGCGTTTTAAGTTCACTTTCAATTTCACAAAGTCGTTTCTTCGCTTTTGCAAGTTCCAACTGCGCCTCGTGAAACTCGGTCTCAGCGTCAGCAAATGCATGGCTGTTAGCACTAGACATACTGAAGAAAATTTTGCGATCCTTTGCCACCTGAATTCTCCGCTTCAATACCTCTACACGTGAGATGATACTGGCTTTTTCGCGCGTTAGCCCTTCAGTCTTTCGCTGTGGTCTCGACTTTTCTTTCTGTTGTTGCTGTTCGACCGCTTTCGGATGTTCAAAGTTTATCTTATTAAGCGCCACTAGCGAAGGTCTCTTCTTTTTGATTGCTTCGCCTCCTTCTTTGTTCAAATGATAAGCATAGTTTCTAAACGCTTTCTCTGTTCGTTCAAGAATTTCTCTCTCCTTGTCTGGATCTATAAGTCGGAACAAAAAGACAATATATATAACTTGGCTATGTGCAAATGAAGTTTCAGCTAATAATCAAAGGAAGAAAATCGCTTTCAAAGAGATACCTGTTTTGCAACTTTAGATTTCAAAATTTTAAGATGCAGCTGCTCTCGTATAATATTTTTTTACGACAGTGAGGATACGCTATTAAACAAATGTGAAAGCTTATATGTTAAGTATAGTGTTAATTAAATATAATCAGAAACTTTTAGGGCTTCAAAAACACAACCTCTTGCGTGAAAGATATTGTTCGCATGACACGACACCAATTTACCAAAAGAGATTTTGTTTTGGTTTTATGGAATGCAATCACTAAAGACGACAGATGCAGACCAGCTTACGGCTACAAAAATATGTTTGTTTTTTTTTCAAATAAAATTTTAGTTGGTTCATTCCAGTTGCAGGTGGTAATAAGTATCATAAAACATTATTATAATTGTGCTCTGTATGATACAAATCATGCATATTTTAATTACAATTATCGCCTCTTGCCACAAACTTTATATGCAGTTGGCAATCATATGACAATTTAACATGGAATATGCAAATGGAAATCATATGACAATTTAACATGGAATATGCAAATGGATCATATGACAATTTAACATGGAATATGCAATTGGCAATCATATGACAATTTAACATGGAAAAGACCTGAGCGAAATTGTAAAGTATATTTATCTAAAATTCTTAGAAAGTGCCAGAGCAAACTCTGAAATGTTTTACAAATTGTGAACTTTAACAAAAACTAAGTAAGCGACTTTACTCTTTCAAAACATTTTTATTACGTCCACCCAAATTCAGTTTGTTTTATGCGTTATTGAACATCATTTCAGTACTAAGATATTTTTTTTTCCGTTTTCAAACACCAATTTTTTACTAATAATATCTTATCATTTGTTTTAACTTTCATATAGTTTATCAATCATTCTGAATGGCATTTATTTTATATAATATTTATAATCGCAGATCAGTAAAATTTTGATACATTAATTACGACTTTGTAGATGACCGTAAATTAAAAGTTCAATTATCATTTATTCTTAAAGTTAACGTTTTAAATAAAAATTCATCTAAGAGAGTAAGAGGTTAAGATATTGTTATTTAAGATATTGTTAGTTTCTATTTTAAAATTTATTTTTTATATCAGGGCTCGAGTGTTCAAAAACTAACAAAGGCTAACCGACTATTAAAGTTCAAGTACCATATTTTAGTTGTCCTAAATAAACCTTTTTTGAGTTGAAACCTTTAGGTATTTTAGAGGGTTCGCTTCAAAACTAGATAAAGCCTCCCTTTTTTTGAATATTTTTTTTCCTCTGAATTATGGCTTAAACAGTATTAGTAGGTTAAAAAGTTTGCCAGCTTTTGAACATCGCAGCCGAGAATTCAATTTCATGCACCTACACTTGTGGTCATGCAGAGAGCAGAGGTCAGCGGAATGGATTATATTACCCTGGCGCTCGTTCTGACTCGTTTCGCCACTCAAAGGCAGCTGGGATATTACGTCATTATCCTCTCCAGTGACGTCATTAGTGGCGGCTTTCCCACTTTTCTCTGGTTCTCCTTCACTATCCGTGTTACTTACACTGCCGCCTTCGTACAGACTCTTTCTGGCGATGATACTTTGAAATACTCCCTGCCTCGAAGTCTAAAACAAGTAAAAAACAGCCGCAATTAAGCTAATTAAGAACGGCATTACCTAATCATATTTTTATAACGTCGTTGATTGAAACCGCCGTACAAACTCAGTCACAATAATCGCTTTACCTCTTTAATGAAATACTACTAAAATGGCGATTTACTAGGAGTGTATTTCGAAACCACACTGAAAGACCAAAGCAATAAAATCCAAACTTTAAGAGTTGCGAAGAACCAAGCAAACAATTCCGAGAACGCATGGTTCGCAACTGTAAGGTATTGTGCGTTTCGCAACACCAACCAAATTAGATTCGTGGGAGACGATCTAATCAATTATAGTTTGAAATAGTTTGATAGTCACCTTAAGTAGAGGAAGAAGATATCATTTAACTCATTAGCTCTTCGTTAGAGTACAGGGCATTTGCATGAATGCATCAATTACTACAACTACCAGAATACTTTGCCTATTTTCTTTTGTCGAATAATTAGTGGCATTTGCTCTACTATTTTCGAGAGGAAATAAACATTTGAATAAGAAAGAAAAGTCGTAGAGCATTCTGGTAGTTGAGCATGTCTTCGCTTTCGTGGTAAAAGATTTTCTGACGTCATAATAAAACGACGTCATCATACAAATGTCCAATTATATTGCTAGCGCGTTTGCTCGCAACGTCAGTTTCTTACAGCACCATTTTAGGTGGTGATCAATCTTAACCTAGAGTTAATCAAATCACGTGTTTAACCTACTCTCCGACGCACTTAGATAGTCTTATTCAAAGAATATGTGGTCGATAACCTTGGAAATCTCAGTTGTGAGCTAATATGGAACAGTAAGGACTGCAACTGGAAGACTAACTATTTTCATTTTTTAAATGACACCAGACAAGTTTTTTGTTATTAGGGATCTTAAGCAACGAGGAAGGGAACGCAAACGACGCCGGCTCAGAAAAATGACATTTCTGGTTCGCTCTTTAACTTTCTTGTGCAGGTTATAAGGGTTTTTGTTTCTTTGCCTTAAACTTTTTAAATAGAAAACGATGGATTGTTTCTTCATGAAGCTAAAAAAATACTGAGAAATTTTTACTGTTACGTCCTTGTACTCTCGACAACTCTAAAAAAAGTATTTTCACGTTCTAATTTTAGCATTAACTATGTGCAGGAACCGAGCACGATGAATTCCAACGTGGAATTATTGTATTATACTATTGTGCTTTAACTAACGTCGGTGTCACCGTCGCATTCCTAATTGCTTAAGGCTCCCTATTGCTCTTTCAAATCAGGACGTCACCAGTTGTCATTTAAGATACATGTTGAAGTAACTATTTAAACCAAAGGTCAGACGAATAAGATACCATGTGGTCCGAAATCTGCTTGGCTAATGCAATATTTTTTGCTTTCTTATTGGCTGATCAAAACAGTACATTACAGACTCAAAATGTAATATGTGCTTAACCCAGGCTATTGCAAACCAATCAAATTACAAGAATCCATTGCTATTTTTATTGGATAATTTTTCAATCAATAAAAACAACACTTTGGGAGTGGCTTTGAAGATAAAAACCACGTGAGAAGAATGTGCTTGCTTCCGGTCACTAAAAGTGGGATTGACAACGAACAATCGGACGGCCGTGGTTGGCGCAGTTGATAAGATCTCTGCCTTCCAACCACAAGGTCTCCGGTTCGATCCTCGGCTTTGCCAAGATTTGGACTGATTTGTGCTAACCCAGCTTTCCATCCTTCTGGGGTAGGTAAATGAATACCAGCATCAGCTGGGAGCTAACCTGCGATGGATTAGTGTCCCATTCAGGGGGAGTCAAAGACTTTCATCCGCTTAACACTACAGAAACCGGAGATAAGCGCCGGCTCCATGAACCAGATGGCTCGTAAAGGATTTAGCTTTAGCTTTTACAACGAACGATCAGCTAAAACAACCAGGGAACTGCTAATCCACCAACTAAATGCCCCATGGTTTTCCAGCCTCTTAAAGTGGGAGGGACAAATACATACACCCACTAAATCTATGAATCATGAAAATATATTAGCTTTCTTTCTGTAATGGCGGCATAAAACTCGTTAGCAAACCCGTTTGCCTACCGCATCATGATCACCGGCTTTTTGTCTGCTCTCGATCATCTGTTTAATCATCTTGTCAATTTCCACTTCTTCCTGGCTCGCTTCTCTTCGACTGTCCGTCATATTCTCCTTACTCTCGACTGCTGGCCGATGCCTTTCCGAGTACTTGTCTTTAATAACTTGAACTTTTTCATCGAATGATACTTTTCGTGTCAGGCACGCTTTTCCATCAACAGTTTTTGGGACGCTGTCCCCGCTCAATGGGGCATTGGAAGTTTCAGTCTCAGTGATACCACATTTGTCGTATGACTTCGCCATCTCGAGTCCTGTTCCATGAAACAACAAACAAAATTGCATGACATAAAAGTTCGATTTCCAATTTTAAAAAAGGAATATATATCTTCTACTGGTGTGAATGGCAGCTTCAGGTAAAACATTTAACATGATCCAAAGATCCTTAAATCATGGTGTTTCTGTCTACATCAGCTTGGAATAATAAAGTCATTTACAGGCACGAATGGATATGTAGCTCGTTAAATTGACACAACTTCATTCCCAGGGCTTTTCTCGCCGCATAGGTAAAAGTCCTGGTAACGAGGTTAAAATTGACGAGGTGTTCAGTGGAAAGCATTATTTCTCAAACGTATTTTACGCACTAAACTATTTCCTATGCCATTTGTATTTAAACTGTATTCACGTGCGAGATTGAAAATTAAACAAAAAAAGGGGATTACTATCAACATTTTTCTTGAACTTTTTCTGTATTATAAAACATATAGAACAGCCTAAACCATGCTCCTTATAGTAATAAAGCAAGCAGGAAGTGACCAGGGGACGAGAAAAGAGTGAAACAAAACCCCCGAATCTCCGCATCAACACAGTTTAAACACAAATTTAATTTATAGCAAATATTTTAAATACGGCAACTTCTAAACTACTATTAGCCTGAAATGTCATAAATGGAATGATGCGTCGGTGTTTCTATAGAAACAGTTTTACAAATAGTTAAAATCTACACCATAGTGAATTGGGAATTTTAATATTTTTTCTCAATTCACTACGGTGTAAAACTTAAAAACTTAACTACTATTAGCCAAGATGAAGTTTATATTTAAAAACATTTTTAATCTTCAAACTGCAGTTGAAATGCATTTGAAAGTGAGGGAACTTCATCTGGTCCATGGCAGTATAGTTGTCATAGTAATTATCACTCTATACTCCGATAATGCACGGTTTTTGATCAATCAGAACGAGTGCTATATCATCGGAATCTATATTTAACACGGATTAAAACAGTATTGGCGTCCACGGAATGAGCAGTGCAGGTGTCAAACTTGTATAAAAAACCCACCCCCTTAGAAACGTTAAGCACATTTATCGATATGTTATTGTAAATATAAACACAGCAAAACTAATGTAAAAATTGAAGGCATTTGCAACATTTACTTTCTAGACCATATGTCTTCGAGAAAGATCTCTGAACAATTAATACTGCCAAAATTACAAATCACCATTGTAACTTAGCATTACTCTCGAACATATATTTTGCTGTGAAAGCACATGGCAGTAAGATCACCTCAAATTACAAGTATCACATCACCACAAAGATACCGACTGGTCACATTTTTACAAACTATCGATTTTTAACACGGCGACATGTGGAAAAACTTCACAGCCACCACAACACCACCCCCCCCCCTCCCCCAACGTCGATATGACGTTTCTCGTGACCGATTTCGATATGTGACGCTTCCCTAAGAACAACTGAATTTCTGGAACACGTGGCCCTGGGATTTCGGTACTATTTTTGGATCCATGACTTGATAGTTTGAGCTATTTTCGATCAATCAAATCTTGGAATGGATGTACATAATCAAACAATATAATTGTGTATATATCGACCACAATATTTTATTTTTAACAGTAAAAAGAGTCACCAAAAGTCACTGAAAAGAAACTGTAAGCATTAAAAACTTGTAAGCAAAACATTAGCATTTGCAGCTATATAAATCTAAGAGATCGTTTGAAAGCTCTTCAAAACAGCTATCTACTGATTTTCGATGACCTCTTCTGCAGGGCAGTGAAAATTTGTTCTAAAGTGATGTCTCCCTTCATCTCTTCAACTCTTCTTGCTTAATCTCACTGCTTGAGATGCTTGATCTTCAATTCTCTTAGATATAGATTTGCTGAGCCACTATAAAATTGTATAAGTCTAGTTAATGAAGGCAGCCGGGAGGTCCCGCAAAGATTTTCACGCACGTTCGGTCGCCATGCAGGCCAGGCCAGGCTACAATCCTCTCTATTTAGCTTACCAGCTTACAGCAAGTGAGCCGTATTACAATTTCTCATTTCCCAGATTTACACTAGTTGTACAATCTGCAAACGAGCCCGAACCAAGGATAAACATGCATTCTTCTGTAATAACTAGCACACTATTATAAGGGTTACCTGTTTCACCAGAGTATACTTCAATCCTCATTGCAATATGGTTATGCCATGATTGTGGTATAATCCTCAAATATCGAGTGTTTAACGAGCGTTCAAGCGAATTTATAACCACACTTTCTGGGTCGGTATTTGCTTGAAAAACCTATAAAAACAAGACGTGCATGATTGTTAAATTTACGGTAAATATGAACGCTTTATACGTACAACAGACTATATCAAGCGCTTTATCCACTTTTTAATGATATTAGCTGATAAAATTTATAAAACAACTGATAAGCTATTTGCGGGTGGAGGTCACGGGACCACAACTATCTAAATTAATCAGCTATGACAAAGTTTCAGTTATTGACTTCAAATATGGAAAAAATGACAAGCAACAGAAAACAGGATATTTTCTTAGGATTTGTATGACTGATGATTAACCTATATTTCCTTAGAAATCGCTATCATTTTTTAAGTATTTAACGTTGGGACTTGAGCCTATGCCTTCTAACTAATGTTAACACACTCTTTCCATCACTTTGTCATTTCTATAGTTAGGTGTAGTCTCGTGACCTCTAATTGCAAAGGGCCTAATATATCCATTTTGAAAACGCACGAGAGTTTTTTTATTGCTTCATAAATGCAAGATATCGACTTTAAATCAAACTGTTTTATATTTTGCTATTACACGGTTAATTTCCAACCATAACGCAGAAATGAGCGACTATTGCTGTATGGAACTAGGTTGATGAGCGTTAGTCCTTCGCTTTCAATAACCAACTTCATGCTGTAAACACTTTGGAAACGACGGATTTAACAACTTAAAAAAGCTAAATCGTTTACAAGCCAAATGGCCCATTAAACCGGTGCTAATCTCCGGTTTCTGTAGTGTTAAGCGGATGACAGTCTTTGAATCCCCCTACACGGGACACTAATCCATCGCAGGTTAGCTCCCAGCAGATGCTGGTACTCATTTTCCTACCCCGGAAGGATGAAAAGCCGAGTTAACTAGGCGAAAAAGAAGGCCACACAAATATTCAATTCTCGGCAAAGACAAGGATTGAACTGAGGACCTTTCGATCGGAAAACAAAGGTCTTAACAACTGCGCCAATCATCCCCGCCCAATTTAACTAACGCCAAACTACAGGATAACAGTTTTAAAAACATTATATTTGTCTCTGAACAAAATTTGTTTTAATTCGTCTTTCAAACCTCGAAAACAGAATAAAAAATGTTTTGGAGTGGTCCAAATGCATTCATGGCTCACAGTTTTTAAAATAAAGTTGTGTTTTCCAGCTATTTTGTAGAGCAATTGCTGGCACAACTGATACTAGAAGTAAGAGCATTAAGTTTTACCTTATCGATTTCCGACTCTCTGTATGAGCTCCAATTCTTCCCGTCCTTACTATGAGAGATACGAAACGTTTTGACGTACCAGCCGCCATTTTCCGTGAAGTTTGCACGTCCTTGAGTTGCTATGCCACAAACACCGGTGACCTCACCTGTGAGAAACATTTAAGTCGACGTAGTTAAAAATAAAAAAATAAAGTGAATATTCATTTGATTGTCGCAACTATATATAAGCAAAATAAAAACGGGAATAAAGTAACAAGGCATTAGTCACAATAACGTAGGACCTCCATGGCACATTATAAGAATGTTTTTGATCAAAGACTGCGCTCCACGAAGATGTTGGAAACTCACCGCCACAAAATATGACACTAACGCGACAAGAGTAATATACTGATCTGGAGTTTGATCATCGATTTAGAAAGGCATTGTGAACGACGAAATACTTTTATCCAAGCTTAACCGACTAATCGAGTAAATGGCTTGCTATTCTTATAAATATCTAGATTGCCACTGTCAATTGTAGTCACTGGGCTAAGTTGGTACGCCATACTTGCTTGTAACGTCCAGCGGAGCATATCCCTATGGAAAACAAGCTATATAAATCCTACACATTACTAATGTCTATTGAAGTTCGTTGGCGAACAAGCCAAGCACGTTGTTGGATCATAAATAGAAAACTAACTAGCGGTAAACTAGTTTAAGCTGCGTCGGTGTTTCTAAAGGAACAATTTAGTAATAAAAATGTAAATTCTACACCGTAAAAACGAGCGAATACTTACTGACGTTTCGGACGTTAGTCCTTCGTCGGAGTAAAGGCCACAGGTTTACTGTTAATTGTTAAGATAAAGGTTTTGAGGGAGGGCATCAAATTTTAGAGCATGGTTGTCCACAGGACAACCTAGCTTGAAAGTTGACATCAGACCCTGTTACTTTTGTTACCGTAATTACTTGATATTTGATAGGCTTTTGTGGCCTATAGTATAGAAAATATATTTTCTGCCTTTCGTTTTAATTAGGGTTCTTGAAAAGGATCATGGGATTCATTGTAACATGACATTACTGTTTTCCTTTGTTCAGGTATGGGAAATAATATTTATAATCATAATAATAATAATAATTACAATTATTATCTTAATAGTAACTTGCATAAATCTAGTCACTATCTATATTGCAAATACTGTAATACGATAGGCTACCGTACTCGCTATCTATCAGGTGATAGATAATGTCTGTAAGATGTAAACAAGTAATGCAATATGGCGTCCCTTTCCTACTTTTTGGACGTTTTTGAAGACAAATTTAATGCTCTTATTCAAGAAGCAATCCCAGAGAAAACTAAATAGCAAGAAAATATGGTATAAAAAATTTCAAAATTAAGACAAAAATGAATTTGAAGTATCAATTTGACAGTTTCTGTCAATGAATAGTCGCTGGTGTATCATCAGCATTGGTTGTTTGAATAAATTCAATAATTGTTTATTGAAAAAGTATCATTGTTCTTTTGTTTTTTGCCCTTGTCATTCTATCAGGCGATAGAAATTGAGAGCTTGTATTCTAATTGTTAATTCTAGTATTTTTAAGTTTTTTAAATAATAGTAATTATCATTATACTTTATTCAAATTGAAATCAAATCAATCTATCAGTAGTGAAAAACTGATATCTTAACCTCTTGTTTCAGTGCTATACCAACTTACCTCATGTACCTTAGCTTTGCTGGTAGTTGCTACCTGGAGCTAACATGTTCAATAATAGATTAGTTTCCTGTCTAGGGGAGTCAAAGATTTGCATTTGCTTCTTGTTAAGTCAATTCCTAAGAGTCACAAGGTATATTACAAGATTTACCTTTTTTCTCTTTTCTTTAAAGTCAAAATTCTTCACTCTTTAGGCTGTTGCTTGTGCCGAAGCTGGAGTTACTCTAATCTCACCTTTTGTTGGTCGAATATTTGACTGGTATGTGAAGAACTCGGATCAAAAGTCATTTGAGCCTCAAGATGATCCAGGTACAGTTAAAGAATTAAGTGGATGTTGTTACAGTACAGTAATAACTTAACTTTATTTATGTCTCAGATCTTGTAGCTATATGTCGATTCAAGTCTGTAAAGGAGTCAGATACCAAGAAAAACTTCAAACCACTTCAAACTTAGCGCCACTACAATATGTTAGGCCCATATCAATCTTTCCTTTAGCCCAGTAGAGGTCCTTAAGTCATACATTTTCCTCAAAACAATTTACATTTTTAAGCCCAAAGTCATTAGCATGTATCCTATTTCATATTACCCTGCTTGGCAGAGGTTTTTTCCCGCGCTAAAAAGAAGAAAAAGAAACCTCTGCTCGGATCTGCTTTATATTCTATCGAGCATGCGCGAACGAAGGCTCAAATTCTGTCAGCGGATAAAATGAGCTACCTCATAACAACCCAGCGGTTGTTCTACATTATGATATGTGTTAAAATTCAAACTAGTTATAACGGGTTTCAAACCAGTTTTGAGTTAATTTATTCGTCCAAAGTTTTGGACGGCATCGAACAGATCCGTGCATAGGTTTCTTTTTCTTGTCTTTAGAGTGGGAAAAAACCTCTGCCAAGCAGGATTAATTCCTATTAAATAGTAGTAAAAAATCTTACCCTAATTCATTGGCAGGACAGACAAATAGAATTAAACATCATCTCTCTTGCCTACTAAAAATAAGGCGTAACGCTTACTTTTATTACTGTAATTCTTTTCCTCTAAAAGGTGTGAAAAGCGTTACAAAAATCTTCAACTATTACAAAAAGTTTGGCTACAACACAGTGGTTATGGGAGCTTCTTTTAGAAACACTGGACAGATCACAGAACTGGCTGGATCAGATCTTCTCACCATTAGGTACAACTATTACTTGCTCAATTCTCATTGTCAAAGTGAATTTCAAATAAACTCATAATTGTTTTTCGCTGTCGTTTACATTATTTAGTCATAAACATTAGACCCAAGCTGTGATAGGTTACTGCGGTCTCTTAGTAGCACTGACATTTTGAGTAAGCACTATTGTATTTTGTTATCTTAGCCGGAAAAGCAAGTGAAAGAAAATAATATTATTTTTCATAGAGTTGAATGTTAAAAATGTGTGTGTAAACTTGCAAATCGTAACCTTAAATACTTCCTCACTAAAATAACTTACTTTTTACACAGTCCATCTCTACTGGAGAAGCTTGCTAACTCTTCTGACCCAGTCCCCCAGAAGCTATCTGCAGAAGAAGGTAAGAAGTGTGTTTATTTGTCCGCGAGTTATAGGAACTGGTATTTTGAACGTTAAGTCTTCGTTAGTGCAACACAACTCGTTGTTTGGAGTACTCGATATTGAAGGAGCTGATTAGTCGCTGTTTGTCTTTTTACAGAGCAGCACTGTATGCGTAACTTAGACAACACAAGCTTGACAATCTTGTGTAGTGTAAGAAGCCGACATTTCGAGCGCTGGTTCTTCGTTAGAGCAACATAATGTGTGTATTTAAACAGTTCATATACTTATTTCTTTTTTGTATTACTTTCTGTAAGTATGATTCGGAGCAAACGTTTTAAGTGCGAGTCTTCAAGACAACGAAGTCTAGACGACACAAGTTTGAAAGTCTTATGATCATCACCGTGAGTAGAATAGGGAATCAAAACGTTTTGAGCGTATTGTTTTTAGAGCCACATAACGCGTAGTTTAGACAATTTAGGGTTTAGAATTTTTACTATCATGGCTGTAAGTACTTTTAAGAGCTGCTATTCCGGCGTCAAATCATTTGTAGTAGTAGTAGTACAACAGCGTTGAGTTGGATAATTGAGTTGGATAATTGAGTTGGGTAAATGAGTTGGATAATTGAGTTGGATAGTTGAGTTGGATAGTTGAGTTGGATAATTGAGTTGGATGATTGAGTTGGATAGTTGCTACTTATTGCACTACAAAAAAATCGTGTAATGTTTGCATAATAAGTATACATACATGTATAATTTATTTGTGTTTTTACATGTTAGTAATTCTTTTACGGGTTAATGTAGTGAGTGAGTTGGGAGCTATTAATCGTTTTACCGCTTTACAGCGCATGCTTGACAGATTTTTATTAAACGTCTTTAAACAACCTGCGTTGTGTTTTGAAAGACTGAAATACAGAAATAACAAAGTATGTATGACTTATGGCATTTGGGATGGGGTTGTTAGGCTCCATCACATCTGTTGAAATTTTTCGGAGTTCATTGCTAATTCAATGCTCCTAACTGCATTTTCATGCTTTGTATTTTGCAGCTAAAAAGCTTGATGTCGAGAAGATAACTGTGGATGAGAGAATCTTTCGTTGGCTTTTGAACGAAGATGCAATGGCCACGGAGAAATTGGCTGAGGGAATCCGAAAGTTTGCAGCGGATGCAGTAAAACTGGAAGATATGATAAGACAGCATATGGAAAACTGAAATGTGGAAAACTTTATAATGGGGGCTTGACCGTCTTTCGCAAGACTTGTAACTGTTGAGGATATTGCAGGTCCAACGGATTAAATACTGACACAAGCAATGGTGAATGCTGAAGTACAAAATACAAAACCTTAAACGTTTTAACAATGCATGTAAGGGTCAGATCCTAGTACTGTGTGAAACACAATAAATTTCTTCTTTTGCAAAAGTGAGTTTATATCTGCTTGTTAGTCGGGCTACGCTCAGCGGCCCGACTATCTGTCACGTCACCTTTGGTCAATTACTTAGTGTAAGAACTCGCGAATTTTCCCAAAAAATGCACAGGAAGCCCAAAAGTCACATTTTCAATCAAATTACCCATAGTACTTTGTCATAGCTCTCACATGGTTCTTTTGGTCAATTACTTAGTGTAAGACTTCGCGAATTTTCACGAAAAATGCACAGGAAGCCCAGAAGTCACATTTTCAATCAAATTACCCATAGTACTTTGTCATAGTTATCACATGGTCCTTTGGTCAATTACTTAGTGTAAGACTTCGTAATAGCCGAGGTTGAACATTTAATGCTCCGATGATGCATATACAAAAACCAACATATCTATTAAATTTGGTATTTTAATTTCTCCTGCAACTATTAACCCTCCCATTACTCATTCTATTGACCTTGTATTGTAGCCCGACTACACGCTTTTAGAGCGTCTAGTTTTCTTTTCAAAAACCCTCAAATTCGTCGGAGTAAGTTTAACTGATTCACACTCAAGAAACAAAGACTTTATTTAGTTCTTTGTCCTTTGTTAGACACTCGGTACATCTTTGACAGTCAATCACGTTCTCTTTACACTACAAATCTTATAACAAAGTATATATCTATTTAAAAATTAAGGGTATGCATTATTTCCGTTGAATAAATGAAACTAGTTGTTCTAAATTTTACGTGTACAAATTATTTAAGAAGAGGTGGGATTATTTCGTGTAGGCAAATCTAATCTTCAACACCGACGCTGTTTACGTGTCACGTTCAATATATACATGTATATGATTTTGATCACTCTAAATTCCGTAAAAATACAACCATTGAACTGATTAGATTTGTGTTGACACTATCCATGACTTCAATCTGTCGGCTTTTTTTGTCACGCTTGCCGTTACGGGCGTCAAGCCCGGTTTCCACATAAATGCTCTCGTCGCTAACATCGCCGCAGTCGTTGAAGAAAGAGTTTTGACACAAATATATTTTTTGTGCGATGCTAGTGATAGAGTGTTTCCATATAATCGCCGCTGTCGCTCGATTTCAAGACATAGAGTTCTTTTATAGGTAGGCCAAGTGGAGATCCTTGTAAGAGGGTGTTTTTAATAAATTAAGAGATTTTTTAACCCTGTATCCGATCCTTAAATTTAATTTTTTTCGTATCAATCGAACTATTTCAAATGTTTCGCCTGCCGTAGTCAGTTTATCTTAATATACTTGTTCGCTTTTATAGCTTTTGCTGTATTTATTATAAGGACAGACGTATTTTTGAACTTCTTCCATAAAGAAAACAACATTCACTTCTCCAAATACATTTCGAAATATGTGCGAGGAGTGACAAGTTTCCCTACCCGATGCTTGCAATATGCATTGCACTCTGGGAAGCATTTTTGTCGCTACCATCGCTACTAATTAAAATTTTAACTTGTTTCCATTAACAAAATACACTGTCGCTACTGTCGCTACTGTCGCGACTATCACCGAGACAGAAATTTTTCTATCTCAGCGATGTTCATCGCCGCTGTCGCTCCCGTCGCTACTATCGCTGAAGAGTATGTTTCCATATATCACTACCGCCCCTGAAACACGTTTTTCGACGACAGTGGCGACGGGAGCGATTATATGGAAACCGGGCTTTAGGCGACCTAAGCAAGCTGATGCAAGTTCAAATATGAGGCTTTAAAATTGAAACAAAAAGACAACCTTTCTTACTACGGGCTTTCTACTTTTAAGTCCACAGCGGTAAGAACCGGGTGGTTTAGGAGTATCATTATGATGGAGGAGAGTTGAAGGCAATTGAGCTTT
>JANCMA020106933.1:0-14840 GCA_024336925.2 Zoanthus solanderi
TTTATTGAGGTTAGGTTTATTCTTATTAATATATAATGCTTCTTTAAGTTTAAGATCAATGGGATTGTTGGCTGTGTCTAAAATGATAAAACAAGAAAGGGTGTATAAACTTTTGCAAGAAGGAGATTCAGAAAAATGTTTAAAAATGTGCGAGTTTTTATCGCTCATTGTGTGCTCTTTTTAATCTTTGTAATCTTTTTTCTACAAGTTATGAAAATTCTCTGAAAATTAACACCTGGGAAACCGGTCCGAAGTTGAGGGTATACAGCCCGTGGGCCGAATACACATTTTGCCAGACTGTGCGTGAACCAATCAGAATGCAGGAAATTGCAAGGTCATATAGTAAATATATGTTGTGTGCTGGCTGGGAGGTCCGTATAGTGACCGAGGTCACCGTTTTTTCACTACATGGATCGACCCTAAGACGGTAAATAACTTTTTTATTTTTTTTCCTCTCTGAAAATTTGCGGAAAATCTTCAAAAACATTCGGAAATTTTAAAAAATATTTGAAAGTGGTTAGAATACCTTTCTAAGGCATTTTTAAGACTTTCAAAAATTTCGAAAATTTTTGGGAAATCTTCGGAAATGGTTTAAAACCGTTTTAACTCATTAATTTTGCGACTTTCGAAAACTTTCAGTAAATCTTCGGAAGTGTTTGGAATGTTACCGTGCCCGTAGGCAGAGATAGGAAAATATGTAACGCCCTAAGAAGCAACCAGATTGCACGGTTCGTTACCGTGCTATCTTAGAAAAAAATAATTCCTTTCATTATATGACCTTGCAGTTTGCTGCATTCTGATAGGTTCACGCGCGGTCTGTCAAAATGCGTGTTCGGCCAACGAACTGTATACGCACGCAGACTGGTTTCCCGAATGTTGATTTTCAGAAAATTTTCAAAACTCCAAAAATACATAAGAAACAGTTTTTCATAGTTTCTGAAGCTTTCCGATGATTTTCGAAAACTGTCAGATATTTCCGATGATTTACATAGATGTAGGCATGAGATAAATTACCGGAAGTAAAAAAGTCATATAATAAATGCATTATTAACCTCGCTTGCTCAGTCTGTATGTTAAAGATCAGACCTCGTTCTTTTTTCTACGAACCTTGCTGCGCTCGGTCCGTACTGTCAAGACCTCGGTCGGATATTTTTCCATACAGACCTTGCGCTCAGTTTATTATCTCTTGATATTAGCTATATGGGTAAACCACGCCCCATAGGGCATAGTTTTTTTAGCCTTGAACAAAGTATACACACTCCTCCCCCTTCCCCGCAAAATTAGTACAACTAAACATTTCGACAAACAGTCATCTAATTTATTATATTCTTGATTTCAAATAAGTTTAGTCAAATTTGTTCGCTGAAATAGGAATGGATCTACTAGTTTGTGTTTATAGATTCCATTTTTTAATAATATAATTACTTAAACTATCCATCATTTCATTTTTCCAACTTACTCAAAAAGGTATCACTTCAAAATTTTTTTAATTGATATCTTATAAGTTTCTCATCAACCTCAACCCAATATGGTAACAGGAACAAGAACACGTATAATCACAGATTAGGCAATGGCCAGTCCGAACTCTCTCTTTAGTTGCTCTTTGTGGAGTCGTTCTAAGCTCAGATTTTCAGGAACTTGCACTTCGCTTGCTCGAATTGACTCAACCTTATTCATTACACACCGTTTGCGTGGATGGTAGTAGACATATTCCTTTTTAGCTGCTATTTTTAACTGTTTTCCATTCGAACCTTGGGGATAGTATACTCGAAATTCCTTTCTTCTGAGGAGTATATCCCATGGTGGCTGTGGAGGTGGGTCGGTGCACTTTTGCCTGAATTTCGATCCACATCCATAACAAGTTGTGGCCTTACAGGCTAACACTTTCACAACTGTAAACTTTTCTTCGAAAAAATCTTGTGTTAATAATAACTCTATTAACAAAGGAGTTTACATTCCGCTGAATGGGGGGGTGTCTGTTTTTTTTGGGGCCAGGATTTTGGCCCACAGAAACTTGCAGCCACAGCGTTGACTTGCTTTTAAAGGTTGGGCTTCCACTTGGATATGATAATATCTAGTGTTCTCTCCAACTTGGCAACGGCTAGAACATGAGCACAAAGTCCTCTTTGTTCTTGGCTCTTGCAATTACATTTCATGGCCTTCCCTTTTTCGCTGTGGGGCAAATTTTGGTTTATCAGGGATAAAACAACTTTGACTGTTGTGGTTTCTGGTGCAGAAGTAACTCCTTTTCTTTCAAGGATTGTGTTCGCGTGTCCCCAAGATGCCTTGAACATGGATGGTAGACCAGTGTTTTGCAAGGAACCAAGAGTACATTTGACACTTGGTTGTTGGCTAATTTCATTTCTGTATAGGGGATCGATCTGCTTTAAGCGGCGTACCTTCTCTTGATCATCCATTGCCCTTCATTCACTTGGATTGACTTTGAGATCATTAAGCTTATAGGGCCCTTCATCGATAATTGCTTGATGTATATTTCTTCTTGTCACGTTTTTTATCTTCTTGTAGATATCAACGACTTCATTAAGGGAACAGTACCTCTCTGCGTTACGTGAAGGATATGCATCTCTCTTTACCTGACGAATTATTTTCTTTATTCTGTCATTCATACTCTCGTAGGCATTGTTGTAGTAGAAGTTGTCTCCTAGTCATGCCTTTCTTCTTACATCAAGCAGCATCTTCTCTTCATGTCTACAGCGATATTTCTGGTGAAGTAAGTGAAGAAGTTAGGAACTTTGGTTTTACGCGCGCATCGTTCCCTTTTATCCCAGATATCACGCAGCGCCAGCACTTTCTGCTCGAACCCACTCGCTGACAAGCAGTCAATGAGGCCCTTTTCTTTCTTTTGATCGTCACCTAATAGATCAGCTAGAAATTCATTTCTTACCGTGCCACATATTCCTAGATCCCGCAGCTTCGTCTTGATATTATCTTCGACATGTTTCTTTGCAATCTTTGCTTGCTTAAAGCCTTTGTCTATGGCTGAATCTTTGTCAGAGCCAACACACATTATATCACTGAGACCTTGCTGTAGCTCAACCAAGGTATTACCAAAATACTGGAATGTACATGCATCCATCTTGTTGTGGAGCATTGCAGGACCGGGCATGGTTGGGTGATTTCCACTTTGTCAGTCAATCAATTTCGATGGTTATAAACAGGGTAAGTCAAATAACTTGATCTAGAAATATTGAAGGTGGTGTCAATTTCAAATACTGAATATTTAACAGGACTTCAGCACATATCCTTTAAATCTCTCAATTGCTTTTTGTCAGTCAAAATATTCCGTAAACTGGGGGCTACTTGTAGCGAGTGTAAAAAGTCAGAAGACTGACGTTTATCAATTAACTCCGCTAATTTGTCTTTATCATGGCGCTCTCTAAAGGAAGCTTGAACATTTTTCACTTGCTTTCGATTTCTCGATAGATTACTCACGGCTTTCATATTTTTTAGGCCTCCTTGCATTTTAAAGGCCTGATCAAATGTTCTTAATGGTCCAGTAGCTGACTTACTTGATTTACTTTTAATAATATCTTTTGTGCTGGGTATAAACGGCTTTGCATCTGATCCTTTGGCATTAACATGAGGCACTAAGACCACAGGACACGGTGAACCATCAAAAGCATATTCCAGCATCACAAGATCACCTCTGTCACCATCTTTCTGGATGATCTCTGTTGTATTTCTTTTAAAAGATTTCGTCTTAGAGTGCACCCAGTATGTTTTCTTGACAATACACTGATTCACATCAAGGTTAACTTTATCCAAGCCCTTGTTATTCATTTTACTTACTTTTAAAACTTTGTCTTCTTGAAATGTAACGAGATACGTATTTTAGCTATGATTTCGGAAGCTTCCAAGATCATCGAAGCGGTAATCACCAAAGTTCACCAGCCTCCTCGCATCAATGACAAATGCTGCATTCTCTTGACGTGCAATGGGACGTTCTTGGCAAAACCGTCTCTTGTCAAGTTTTATCTTCAGAATTAGCAATAAATACTCGGCTGTGTACTATGCAGTTTGTTGGGAATAATAAGGTATCTTTGGATTTCCTTTGAAGTGTTGGATAGGCCTACACAAGACGATATTAAGTATTTCATAACAGTCTTAGATAGCTAGGAATAAACGGTTATAATGTCGAATTTGTTGTACTTAAAATTTTTTGAGAGTCGAGGACGATAGGGCCTGAAATTGACATAACAGATAAAACTCACTTCATTTTTTTTTTGTTAGGACAATTTTGTAAGTTCTATTGAGCTTTCAGGATGAAGGGTTGACTCATTTGACTCATATTCATACTAGTACTCAAACTCATGGGCGTATTATACAAAATAAGTCTCGTAACCTTTTTTTGGGCCTTACTCTTCTTCTTGCTAGAATTAAAATGGTTGCACTTTCGATAGTCGAGTTACTAGTGCCTAGACTTAACACATACAAACTTGCGAGCAGGAAATGCACATGGGAGCAAGGGTTCCGAAATACCTTTAAAATGGATGTAGTTGCCCTTACCTTTTTGGATTGTGTTGTACATTATAATCACTGTATTCTGTTCGCCCTTCACCATCTACGTCAGCACTATTCGCTCGCCCATCACCATCTACGTCAGCACTGCTGTTCGCTCGCCAATCACTATCTACGTCATCACTGTAGTCTGTATTTCCGTTAATTTTGTCTTCAGTGGAGCTGACAAAAAGAGAACAGAAAACAAACTAAAAACATGAAGTAATAACTCAGCTAAGAAAGTAAATTAAAAAAAAATAGTTAAGAAAACAAAAAAGGAAAAAACAAACGAAAACAATCCAGCTGCTATCTTTCCCTTTTGTTTTGAGAGTACCTTTTCTCCGTATCGCTAGCCAAATCCACGGCCTCACACCCTTTTTGATTTCGCGGCCTTTTAAGATTTTTCCTAACATCAGCATTCTCACTGAAAGAACAAAAAGGAAAATTAATAAAAACAAGAGTCCAGCTGCTACCCTTTCCTTTTGATTTGAGAATACCTTTCCTCCATATCGCTTGCCAAATCCAAGACCTCACACTATCTCTGATTTAGCAGCCTTTTACGATTCTTTCTAACATCAGCATTCTCACTGAAATGAAAAAAGGAAAAAATCCGATAGTAAATAAAATGAAATCAATTCATTAAAAATCCACAGTTTGCTTTGTCAGTTAACCCTATCTAGCCCGGGCTTTTTTGATTGTTATACACTTCCAAAATTGTCATTGCATTGTACATAAGCATCCAAAACAAAATTTTGAAAAATGCAAAAATCAACCTAGGTTACCATGGCAACAGTATTAATTGCATGACAACGAAACATATATCAAAAGATTCCCAAAACTTTAGGGAAAGTAATAAAATTTCAACTTCTTACTGTAATGTATTCCAAAGTTATTCATAAAAATATACCGGGGGGGGACCGGATAGCATCCCCATCCTGGGCCGGATAGGGTTAAGTCATACCTGCTGTCAGCATTGCTTCTATTCAGCGCCTGTGTTGCAATGTCGTCATTTGTTACCATTGCACCTAGGCTTTTGAGGGTTTTCTGAGACGGTACTAAAAGTTGTTTTCATATTAAAGGCGGAATTATACGGTGCAATTTGTTGTGCACGATTTATAAAATCTGCTTAATATGAATGTCCCTAAAACTAAACTACTCACTCATTCATGTAGTGTTCTGGATTCTTAGTTAATTATTATACCACTTGCTATAAATATTTATATGGCATTAAACTATTTATAACAGTATGTAATCACGTGATACTTACAATTATAATATTGCGTATGAGTCATATTTTATGTTCAGTTTAAAGTGTAAATGGTCGTTAGAACTATACGACTGTTTGTTCTCTTTGGTAGGACCTAACGAACCTTTAAATTCGATAACCAAATAATTCATTCATTTATTCATTCATTCATTCATATAACATTCATTTCTTCCTTCATTTATTCTTTGATTAAAATGAAATGAATGGCTGGAAAACTACGTTGAAATTAATTTGTCATTGAACCAATATTTCCAGCCATTCATTTCATTTTACTCATGTTTCACACATTCTGTGGCTGGTTGATCTTAGATCCTACGTGAGGCGGCATTTTGTTCACGGTATTCATCATTTTGCATTCTTTGACTGACTGATAGATTGATTGTTAATTTTTTTAGTAAAGAGTGAAAATTTTAAGTCAGATATAGTACGGTGTCAGCTTACCCTATCAACTGAGCAATGGATAACGACTGTAACTGCTTGCTGTCAACTCCATTTCTTCTTAGCCTTTGCCACACCCATTAGCACAACCTTTTCACGGAGTCGGCATCACCAGTGGGGAACACCTTGATCATACCGTTGCCATTTCCTCCAAGCTTATTGCCAATGGAATGGGTGTCGATGATGACAAAACGAGATGCTTTGCATCCAATCAGAAAAATATACCTTCCACATGTGTAAACAGCAACACTTGGGATATCATCGGTGGTGTGGAGTTCTCTTACATCTTTGAGAAAAGATCACGGCCATCTGGAGAACAATCCTTACATCGCCGTGCAGTAAGGAAGTCTTCACTGAAGTCAAAATTTGACTTAATGAGGCCCGCTTTCGTAGTATACTGTAGGTTTCATGCACATCGTACTGTACTGAAATGTCTCTTAGTTGGTTGAATTGTGTAGGGGCGTTGGTGATCACATCTTCGACACCCTGGGCTATTTGGTTCCACTCATCGACTCTTCTGGGGAGGTCGTCACCATCATGAATCGATTTGCCCATTATCAGGACGGACAAAAACGCACAACTGTTGGAGCCATCATTGAGAATATTACTGACATGGAGATTACATTTGGTTGCTGTAGCAACGTTTTCTATTGCACTTGTCTGGCTGCATGAAAGAGGAATATCTCTACAAGGTGCGCTCAAGTTATCTCTTTCCAATATCTTGCGTACTTCTTGAGCGGATGGTCTTTCTTGAGGGGTAAATGACAAACATCGCTTGAAAACATCTTCAATAATTGACCAATCAGTAGCTTGCTCAGTGTGAAACGTTTCACTGCAGATTGGTAGTTGGGCATTCGAGAACTGTTCCGAGACAATTCCTCTCCACGGAGTTCCCGGCTTTTTCTTTTTTAACTCCACACTATAGGGATAGTCAAGATCGGGCTTAAGAAGAATAAAGAACACCATTCCCAGAGCTCACATATCTACAGCTTTAAGGTCGTTGCGTGAGGCGGAAAACTGAGTTGAATCATTGAATATCTCGGGTGCTATGTACACCGGTGACCCACGGCAGATATTGATGGTACGTTGGTTACACATAGTTGCCGTTTGTACTACGTCGCTACGACTTTCGCCAAAATCAGTAAGTTTACTAATGATTGGTGTAGTTGCAAAAATCTCTGCTAAGCTTTCCGTATCAAAATGATAATAATGTTGATTAGACGAGAACATTTGCGGGCTTTGAGATCTCTGTGTGCGATGTTAGCTTGGTGGAGACACGCAAGTCCACTAGATACCTGATTTGCTATTTGAAACTTGAACGGAAAGCTATCTACCAATTCATTATCGTTCAAACATGTTAGAAAGTCGCGTAGAGTACTTACTGTTGTCTCCATCAAGCGGTGTGAAATCAAAGCACAAATACTCTAGCATGAGACTGTAAGGATGAGGGCATAGACCTAACAACTTACTATGTTTCTGTGATTAGTTTCGTTTAAAATAACCGCCCCTTTGAAGAACAATCGCCTTTTGCTTTCGTCCCTTGCATCTAAATCGTTTATCTTCAACACCACAAGGGGCTCTGTTTGGCCACGTCCTAAAAATACCTCACCAAAAGTGCCTTCTCTCAGCTTTCTTATCTCTTGTACATCTTTTACGTGAAACTGTGAAATATTTTTTTCCAATACAAATTATGGGATGAATTTATTTTTAAGCGAAGGAACTTTAAAAGCCATCATCAAAGCTGAAATGCAATGTGATGCAGATTTGTGTTTGTTTGATCTAGCTTTTGTCCTTTGGTTAATTTGCCGACGTTAATCACTTCCGTTTAGCTGTTTATTCTCTTTGCCACCTTTGCCAGTCACACACATTCTTAAAGATATTCATGATCAGATATATGCTTACAAATTACATAAATCGAGTGCTTAGAGCTTTACTTCTTCCCTGAAGAAACCACAGGATTGGCGAAACCGGCTGGAACTTACAACAGAGTTAAGTATTTTCTAAGTTCTGGCTATAGTGCCGCTCACTAGTTTATTGTTTTAAAACATTTTAAAAAATCATATTAAAACGAGTTGGCCCTTCACTTCACATTTTTCACACTCGAAATCGAGCCAGTCTGCATTTTTTAGTCTTTAGGCCACCTTGGGACTAAAATGCAGACTGGCCTTAAAAATTTTATCGAGTGACGTTACATTTCGTATGGTGATGTATTTTGCCTCGACGGGTTTTCCTTGTGATGTGCTTATGCGTCTAAAGTCTTTTAGTAGCACGAAAACTTTGAAATCGAGCCAGTCTGATTTTTAGTCTTTAGGCCACCCTGGGACTAAAATGCAGACTGGCCGTAAAAATGTTATCGAGTGACGTTACATTTCGTATGGTGATGTATTTTGCCTCGACGGGTTTTCCTTGTAATGTGCTTATGTGTCTAAAGTCTTTTAGTAGCACGAAAACTTTGAAATCGAGCCAGTTTGATTTTTAGTCTTTTGGCCACCTTGGGGCTAAAATGCAGACTGGCCATAAAAATGTCACGTATGTTTACATATTACATATTAAAAAAAACATATTGAAAATATTTGATGTACATATTAAAAATATTTGATGTACATATTAAAGATATTTTAATTTATTCATCAGTCTGCATTTTATCGGCCTACATTTTTCAGTCTGCATTTCAGACCTGCCGTAAATAATAGTGATTTCTTTTCGTTTGGTAAACTATGTCTAAAATGTTGTGTATGTTTATGTTTCTCTTTGGCTTTATTCAGATGCGGTGTTAATCTCTGTTCCGCTTCCGGATGTGGTGTGGCATTTTCATCACTGTGTTGGTTAGCTTGCGCCTGCTGTGTGAGATGAATGTTTTTTTCTTTTAGCTTTTCGATTTTTTCTAACAGTTGAACATTGGCAGAGTTCATTCAGATTTTTATGAGAAGATTTAAGTTGTTTAATCTCTTCATTCAAGCGCTCTTCTTGCATAGATACAGTAATAACTTCAGACTCCGATTCATCGTCCGAAGTATCCGAGTCATTTTGATTGTTAATAAGTGACATAACTAAGTCTTTTTAAAGTCTTTACTTCCAATTTTAGTGATTCGATCGTATTCTTGTTTCACATTTCTTTTGTATGTTTTGTCAAACTGTTTTTTTTTTAAAGTTGAGTACAACTTTCTTATTGAATAGATGTCACTCTGTAACTCTAGTTGTTCTTGTAACTTGGCCTTCATTGCGCTGCTATTTGTTTTCATTTGATTGTTGAACTGCTTAAGTTTAATTGTCTTAGACAAAAGCGTCATCGTGTAAAGTTAGCTAAGTGCTCCTCTACTTGTATTTTAAATTCAAGAAATTTCTTTTTCAAAAGACAAAAATCGCTCTTTTAGATTGTTTAATGTATTGACACGTTTAAGTGAAATTGATTTTTATTGTGAAATCTCTCAACCGGATGGCATCATTTTCGTTTGGAATTGGCTTTGTAATTAGGTCTTCTTGAAGAATGTTTTCAATATTTTCAGAATCTATTCTATTTGAGGCACTGCAGGAATTATGTCGGTTTTCAGATGCTTTTATACATGTATTATAGCCAAGATAGGGTGTTTTGATGTCATCAACGGACCACAATGGACCTTTGTCAATCAATGATCAAAGCAACGGCACTTCTTGTTTCGCCTAATCTGAACAAAAATTTCCCTGGATTTGAGTTCTTCTTGTTGTGACGAAAACTGTTATTACACTAAGGCCATGAGAATGAAAGTAATAGAATACTGTCCGATGGTTTTCAGAAAGTGATGCGGCTCGTTTTCATTATTCATTATTCATTATTTTCTAAAAATTGTGATTTTAGCCAGTAAAGAGATTTACTTGACTAGGACCCCGGTCTTTAAAACATATACAGCAACAATATTTATTAGATTGATTTACTCAAGCCATTTATTAGACACAAATACATGCTTATTTGGACAAAACAAACAGTTTATTATGGACAAAATTGCACGTCCAATACTTAAAGTATCATGACAATCAATTGTCTGATGTAAAACTGAGAGTACATAATGTCCGGTTTACTCCTTACAGAGCCTCTTCTTGATAGGAGTCGCGGTGCACTCGTTGCACTGTGGATACACATCAGCGTTATCATCTTCTTCATCCTCATTCAGATCTTGTCCACAATGGATACAACACGGTGCGTAGTCGCACGCGTAAAATAGCTTCTCGATATGGTCACAACAGTCATGGTCTTTAACAAAGACCTGAATTCTATACGGAAGTACAAGCTCATCAAACATGACCCCACATGAATACTCAACTTCTTCGAGAACTGCGGTCAACTGGGACCTCTGCTGCTTGGTCAGCTTCTTTTGTGAGAAGACCAGCCGCCATTTGTCACATTCTTTGCATTGCACCATGACAGTGTTTCTTTCATGCTGAACTGATGGCGCAAAAGGAATCTTTGCTCTTGACTTTTTTGGGTCGCACATTCAAGCTTGGTCTGTCGTCTTGAATTGTGGTTCCGTAGACTTCCTGGAAGGTGCGGTAATGGCCATCGCCAGCTTCAACAGGGAAAGGCAAGTGATGGACATCTTTGCTCCTCTCATCCCGAAGTGGTCTGCATCTGGTGCAGTGCAAATTACCACATTTCTTTATCTAGAATCAGTAATGTCCTTCGACACAACAGTGACGCAGGAAAGATTGTAAACTCTCGAGATCTTTCAGAGCCTTTTTGTTTAGGCTTTCATGATCAAGGTTTTTTTCAACTTCAAGGCAGGCTTGCCAAACACTATCAATTTGGTCCTTTGTTGCAGGCTTGAACGTTGTGAAATTCTCCTTCAGACTAAGCCTGATCATTTGACTATTGAGAAGATCAATGGGAAATGAAAGTGATTCTTGAAGTTCCTGCACGAGTTCATCAGAGGTCAACTTCTCTCTCATTCCCTTGATGCTGTTCACATTAGCCACGGTCTTTTCAAACCTCTCACTCATCTTCTGACGCATAAGACCAACACCCTGGAGACCAATGTTAACAATACTCATTATCCTCTCGACAGGATTTGCCCAGGAATTGCTAGGGGCTGTTCTGAGAGCAATTAGAACATCAAGATCGAGTAACCTGTGTAACATCTGTGATATGGCCCTCCGTCACTGTAGATCAAAAGTACTGGAGGGACAGTTCCCCGCGATTCCAGTATTTGTTTGAGCTCGGCTGCATGTCGAAACGGGGAAGATGGCTGGAGTATGGAATCCTTGAACCCAATATGCACATCACCCCTGTAAAAGTTACTGTCGATCGAAGATGGAATATCGATGATCAAGTAAACTGAGGGAGTCAGAGTGCACTTGCTTAAGTCGTGGTCCCCTACGGCCATCACCTGGTTGGGTCTAACAATGATTTGCTTTCCTCTTTCAGGAGCTGCTATCGGATTCAAGGGTTCACCTATTTTGATCTTGTGCTTGTCGTCCATGCTTACTAATGTCGCCAATTCCCGGTGGGTAATCGCAAGTTTACGTAGGTAGTGCCAAGCTGCTGCACAGTAGTGTGCATCTACGTGGTTCACTCTCACTTGCCGTTTCTGTACCATCATCTTCACATTGATCGAGGCTGTATTGGCTCTTGGGTTTACTGGTTGAAATTGGTAGCGTAACCACTTAACTAAGGGAATTTTAGCTTCTGCTGGTAGGCGTTCTTTTACTCTCTGATGCAAGTCTTTGATGCTGACGGCTTTGGCAAGGTACAGTTGCTCACCAAGTCCCCTTTCATGACAGGCTACTCCAACATTCTCAGCTAGATATTTCTCAGTCTGTGAAGAATTCCTTGAAGGTATCTTTTTTCTTGTCAGGTGGCTGATGTCTGAGGTCGACAAGAATCTCCGCATCTTCACACAGCATTGCATACTCAAATCTGCTGTCGATCTCCCTCTCGCTCAGATTTGTTGGGGCTGACTGATCTCCTGTCATACCGCGGCTAATCAACAAAACCAAAGGCATTCATGAATTGCTTCTTAGTTACCCTCCTTTCGTACACTGGCATTTCTGCTTCGATTTTTTTTATTACTTGGAGACAGTTGGTGATAATATCTCCCTCACTCTGACATTCATTTACTTTCCACAAAAAGTGAAGTGTTGGTTTACTGCCACCTGTATGAAAGGAATAGTGTACACATTTAGATGACTTAAGGCCATTGCGCTTCAGTTCTTCGATCATACTGTACACCCTTCTTCGTTCACAGGTTGGAAGAAATTCCTTTACTGAAACTGGGTAGTAAACCAGAGCACGTACCTATTTTACCCCCAACGAAGTTTTGGATGTCTTTTCTGTTGCCAGGGTAACTGTATCTTCATTCGTCTACTTTGAGCGTCCATTTAATATAGATAATGTTCGGAGCGATTTTTCTAAGAAAGAACTTGAAGGGATTTTGAAATTCAAAGCCGTGAAATACTAGAAAAAACCAATTGATCTTTCGTTGAATTGGGTGAGTACTTTTACCAAACATGCAAGTACTTTTAAAACTATAGAGTATAGTATGAGATGAAATGCATAACTATGCATATATAAACAACTTACAGTGTAAATGAAATTTCACTTCCATACTCTAGGATCTTACTTCAAGAACACATTTTAGCTAGAATTAATGTTATATGATTTATATCATTTCGTGCATGATGATCGTAGATTATGGTGGTTTCTTAAAGGTTTTATGTTTTTCCTGCTTGAATCACGCGTACGCCTCTCTCTCTCTCTCTCTCTCTCTCTTTCTATATATGTATATATATGTATAGACATATATAGAAACCGTTCATTCAAGTGATGACGAGGATCTCACACCATCAGCCAGCTTCGCCAACGGCGTTTCAGAAAATATTCACCAACAATACGGCTTTCCAATAGACTCAGAAAGCCACAGGGACGACATTCCAGAAATAGGCGATGGCCTCACAGATCTGGGCTGGCAAATATACACTTTGAATGAGAGGAACATGAAGATGAAGCAACATAGCGAATCGTTAAAGACATGTCTAGCGGAAAACCTGATACCACGCGGGTTAACTGTGAATAAATTTGCTGCTGTTTTACAAGAAGATCGGCTATTTCGGATGCAATGGAATCGAATATTGCGAGACTGCTCACGCAGACTCGTAGAATGCGTCATAGAACATTGTTGCGACAAGCAGCACGCGCAAAATGTGGTTGAAATTGCAGAAACATATAACACATTAAACGAAAACGAACTCTGGACAGAAGACAAGGATCAACTCGAGCAATAAATAAAAACCATCATCGATAAAAAAGAGAAAGGCTTGATAGAACAGAAACTAAAAAAACTCGAGACACTACGACAACAGAAAACAGCAGAACCAGAACTAAGCAACGAAGATGGACATTCATATGGCGAAGCATTCGGCAAAAGTTGAATACAGAAAATCCAGAAAGAAGCGGTCGTTCAAAACCCCCCTGGAGAAACAACAGACAACAAGGAAAAGGCAGAGGCTATCATCCACAGGAACGAAGAGATTACCAGCCACAACCACGTAGAGATTATCAGCCACAACAACGCAGAGGCTACCAATTACAACAACGCAGAGGCTACCAGCCACAACAACGCAGAGATTACCAGCCACAACAACGCAGAAGTTACCAGCCACAACAACGCAGAGGTTACCAGCCACAGAAGGGGTATTTTTTAGTATCGTGCCCCACACGGGACAAAAACAAAAATTAACACCACCACTTTGGAACTACTCTATACGGAAACAGAAACTGGAACGGAAACGGCCAAGGGATCAGGCCATCAGGAAACAAATATCACAACGAACATCAGACAAGACAAGAAATAAACGACAACAAAAAGAAAAAACTCAGATTAAAGAAAAAGTCAAAGCGATCTTAGAAAAAAGAATTGTTAATTTGTCCTTGAGGACACTAACCGAATCAGAAACAAATTTATTACGGAAAGGACTGAATTTTTGCCCCACTCCACCACCACCAAGCCGAGAACAATTGAACAAGGATATTGACGCCTTTGGAAGAAGACTAAGCTTAAAAGAATATCATGCCCCAGAGGAAATAGATGACTTATCCTATGAAACACCAGCATACAAATCATCTACTCTCGAGAAATTAAACAAAAGAGAACAACAGATAAATTTCAAACCGTCCAGGGAACCATACATAAACACTTACATAGAAACTTTGAAACAAGATGTAAACGAAATATTATCGACAAGACAAAAAGATCAACGCAGTAACCTTACCAAAGGGGAACGCGCCGCCCTATACAGATTGAGCAAGGATAAAGAAATAGTTATTAAACCAGCTGATAAGGGAGGTGCGACAGTCATCATGAATTCTGCAGACTACATTGAAGAAGCTATGCGGCAGCTAAATAACCAAGAGTATTACAAGACGGTAGATAGAGACTTGACAGTGGAACATGAACAACACATCAATGAGAGTATATCAGAACACGTGAAAAACAAAGAAATAGATGAAGACATAGGTGCACTTCTGAAGCCTGCGAAATCAAGAACCCCGTTGTTCTATATGCTTCCGAAAATACACAAAGCAAATAATCCTGGGAGACCAGTTGTCTCTTCGGTGAATAGCCACACAGAGAAAATTTCAGCCTACGTG
>JANCMA020107031.1:0-14838 GCA_024336925.2 Zoanthus solanderi
CAGGTTTGTAAAATATTATTTTTATATTTATATATTATTATACATATTTGTTATTTAAAGGGGTCCCAAAAGACAGTGTTACTTGGCGTTACCGGCAAGATTAACTCTGGTGAAGTTACCGCTGTCATGGGTCCATCCGGAGCTGGCAAGACAACTTTTTTAAATACTCTCAGTGGCAAAGCTTACTATGGGGTAAGTTGTAGTCAACAGTTTACCTTTTGTTATAAAGTGGGGGAGTGGCTGGCTTGGGTGGGGTGGAAAAAGCCATTTCACCCGGCTGGAAACAAAGTTTATGAAACACACGATTTCACGCAGAGTTTCTATTTTGACACTGCGTCTCGTATTAGATTCAAGAGAAAACTAGAACTTTTAATGTATTGCTTGTTACCCTTGTTTAGATTCGTGGAGGAACAATTAAAATAAATGGAGCAGTCACTGAGAATCTGGACGTGTACAGAACCATTACTGGATTTGTGCCACAGGTAGGGATTCGATGACTAAACCATGTCAACACTAGCAAGGCTTGCATTCAGTTTCTTCTTTTTGGAAGGAATTAAGCCACACCGGTATGAGAAGAGGGAAACTGAGGGAGGAGGACATGGATGAGGGGAACGGAGGGGAGGGTTACATGGAGAGGGGAACTGAGGGGAGGGTTACATGGGGTAGGGGAACTGAGAGGAGGGGGACATGGGGAGAGGATTTGAGGGGAGGGCTACATTGAGGAGGTGAACTGAGGGGAAAGAATTTGAAAGGAGGGGGACTGAGCCTAGGAGAACTAAGAGAAGGTGGCGTGGGAGAGAATAAATGGTCACCACGGTTGTCCACCCAACTCAAAATAAACCTAATATTAGATAGCTTAATAATCTAAGACCTGTCAACAATCTGACATTTGTTGTTAAACTAATTGAAAGAGCTGCGTTTAAGCAACTTCACAAATACCTGTCAGAAAATAATTTATAATTTATCTTACATTATGAAAAGTACATAACGATATACTACTTAATATGAACAAACAACACATTGCCCTACACCTTTCTTTTGGACCTTAGCGTTACATTTGATACAGTTGATCATTCTCTCTTCTTGAACAAGCGGCATAGCTTTGATGTACAAAGTAGAGTCATGTCATGTCTTGGCTTGCATCTTATCTTTCCAATCGAACCCAACCCAATGTAATGTATGGGTCCTCATTTCAACCATCTACAGCCCTACTATGAAGTTTGTGGTACCACGGAAATCGTGTCTTGGACCCTAATTAATTGTAATCTACTCAAACGAACTGTACCAGACTATTATTAATCACTTTCTTGGTGTAACCATCTGTGCTGACGATTCGCAGCTATGGATCTCATGATCTCAGAACAACACCAAGATATTGCATATGAGGCTGTTCATTTTAACATTAAGAAATGGATGGTTAAAAAGAAATTGAAAATTAGTGACGAAAAAAAAAAAATTCGTATTAATCTTAACGAGATGGCAGATGAAAAGAGTAGAACATCACCCAATTGCTATCGAAATTGGTAAGGAACTTATCTGCCCAGTAAATTCTTCCAGAAACCTTGAGTACTGGCTTGACCCTTAAATACCCTTCAAAAAACATATCAATAAAACCTGCAGCGGTGGATTTTACCATCTTAAGAACATTAGCCGCATTAAAAAGTTCTTATCACCAGACTTAATTAAATCACTCATTTATTCCCTCATAACAAGTAAACCGGACGACCGTAACAGCTTTCTGCATGGTGTGCCAGGCTCGGAACTATTCAAGCTTCAGAGAATCTAATTTATAAAATAATGCAGCCCGCAGAACGCTTCTGTCACATAACCAGTTCTCCGAGATCTGCACTGGCTTCCCATCAAGCTATGCATACAATATAAAATTAAAATACTATTTATAACCTTTAAAGCTTTTTACAACCTACCACACCATTCTAAGTTCAAGAACTTGTTACTCTAAAGCCGTCAACCAAGTATTTCCTCAGAAACGACAACTCTGTACTGCTCTCTGTTCCGTGCCCTTTCATACAAAACTCTTCGTGATCGAGCTTTCTCTTATTTAAGCCCTAAGTATCTCTTAAACCGTCTACCGAATTATATCAGAAACTTACAATCCTTACAATCGTGTAAATAGCTCAACTGAATATTTTTATGTAACTTGCACTTTGTAAATTAAATATTATTAATTGCTATTGTTATTATTATCATTACTAAGCTTATTCTATCTATACTATTTCTGACTTCCTTAACGGGTACAAAAATAGAGTTTTGGGAATCGCAGGGAATTAAAGTTACCACCAGCTTGTTTCGCTGTCATTGCAATATCTCACAGTGAGATCTTACGAAATCTGATTCACAGGGTTTATTATTTATATGTTATCAATTTACTAAACGTGGCAATAGTTACTTGGCTTTTCTTTACAAATTGATAAAAGCTTTAGTTGTATGGTTTGGAATCAATTTTTACAAGGGATTAGCTAATGCGCATGCTCCATAGGAGGACGTCATGCACCGGAACTTGACCGTCAAGGAGGTGCTGTGGTACCAGGCAAATCTTAGACTTCCTCAACACGTGTCCAAAACAGAACGAGAAAAGAAAGTGAAACAGGTATTGTATGACCGAAAGAAACCATTTCCTTGGCAAATTACTAAATGAAGTTACTGAGTACAAAACTTTACTTGGCCCTAATAGAGATCACTTGGCCTGCGTTGTTGCAGAGATGAGTTCGCTTGTTGTTTAATTTCAGAATTGTTTTCATTGGTTCGCGGCGGTTTGTGTAGCCTACTTCGCAACAAAAGTTCTGCTGTTCAACTCTTATACAGCCTGCTTCTGCTCATTTCTCAAGAGAGAGGTTGGAAATAGGAAGAAGTAGGCAGAGAAGAGGTTCAAAACAATCACGAGGCGATAGTGAAACCTAAATTTAATTTATCATAAAACTTGGTTTAGTTTTATTAGACTACGCTGCAAAATTAATCATTTAATAAACAAAATTAAAGATGAGCACAAGTTTGCAATGAGATCACTTTTGAGTACATCAGAGTTAATCTGTTTAATTTGCTATGCTTCCTTTCATCCCAAACTGTTTTAGAGCATTTGACTGAACTGTAAGTTTAAAGGACGAGTTTGAAAAGGCGTTTTTAAACATGTCTCATATAACTACACTAGCTGGAGAAATGAACATACACAAACCGCAAGCACGCTACAAAAAGGCTTGCTTCGTTGCCCCTGATTATCTGACCTGAATAGCAAATTCATTTTTTAAAGACTTTTGACATTAATTTCAAGATAACATATTTTTGAAGTTCATTAATTTGTATTTTCTATTGACAACTTGGCTGAGCCGATTAACCATTATCTTGCAGGTGATAGAAATTTTGGAACTTGATCGCGTTCAAGATTCTCAAATTGGAGATGAGGTATTGTTTGTTTTATAAAGTATAGAACATTTAGATTTTGAATAATTTTTAAAATAAATCATTTTTATGTAGAAATAATTGAGCCAACGACTGATTTTATTGCAATATATTTCGGGTTATACACCTATCATCAGGCTTTATTCCTAAAAAACAGTAGAAAAACAATATTTTGTTTAGCTATGTAAATGACATAATGTGTAGCTACAAACTAGAATTAATTTATAGGAATATTTAAGAAATCAAGCATCACATTGACTACAACTTAACGGTTAGTTCTCAACTCCTGTATTCGTCCTTGGTGTTGATGGACGGTTTGCACTTCAAATACCTTTTGACTGTTAAACAGTTTTGCTTGTAATGAGCAAAATAAAGTTGTAAAGTGTTTTTTTTTTGTTGAAGAGTTATTAATCTCAATGGTTAAAACAATTGACGATTTCTCCTTCCTAGCTTTCACGATTTTATGAAATAGAAAAAAATGAAGAAGCATAATTATTTGATATAACACAACATACCAGAAATATCATTCTTAAGATGTTGAATATTCTTGTAAAAAAAATTCCTCAGCATACTGAGGAAGGAGAGTATCTCCGAAAACGTTATAGGACAAATTTTTAACAAGTCTGAATGGCACAAAAAAAAAGAAATCATCATTCTTAAGATGTATAACGTAATATATCATGTACGTGATTTGGGAGTCTGTACTGTCTGATGCTCCAGATGTGAAAAACAGCTAGTTCCCTGTCATTAACCAACCCTTTCTCAACTACCCTGCTTGGCAGAAGTTTTTTTCCCCTCTAAAGAGAAAGAAAAGAAACCTCTGCACGGATCTGCTCGATATTCTATATAGAGCATGCGCGAACGACAACGTCATTCCAACATTACGAAGGCTGAAACACTTTCAGCGGATAAATTCAGCTGGCTTGTAAGTTGCTAGCGGTTGTTTTACATTATGGCATGTGCTAAAAGTCAAACTGGTTATTGCGGGTTTTAAACCAGTTTTGAGTTAATTTATTTGTCCAATGTTTTAGACGGTATAACGTATCGGGCAGATCCGTGCAGAAGTTTCCTTTCCATCTTTTTAGAGAGGAAAAAACTCTGCCAACCAGCTGGATATTTCTTGACAGAAAAGATTGAATAAAGTGGATTACAGTTCATGATATGTTGATTAGCGAGTATCTAGATAATAGGCTTTTTCAAACGGGACAAACATATTTGTTAAACATTATCCAACTTTGTTGGAAACAACATTTTAATACGTTTGAAAACAACGATCGAACTTGTTTGATGGTGTTGGATGGTGTTATAAATAACGTTGGATGAAGTTTGACTCGGTTCAAACTTTTCATCCAACATCCTCCAACATTTTCACGATCAAAATGACGACATAATTTCGTACTCAGTTTTCGAAGGCGCGTGCAATGTTAATTCAAATTGGCGGGAAAAGTTGGCGGGCTTTTGTGTTCGCACATCGGACTGCAGCTATAGTTCCAATTTTTTCCAAAACAAAACAAACAAAATGGCGGAACTTGAAGCAATTAATCTTTAGGATACAAGTAAAACTACAACTCCTTTGAAGAGAAAAAAAAACGATTGAATTAAGTTCAGAAAAAAAAGCCAAAACCAAGAAATGAATGGACAGTGAAACTGACAAAGTAATAGATTTGTTTTATCTTCATCAAGTGCATAAACCAAACAATTTCGTTTTTGCTAATTTGTTTCATTGAAATCTGGAGAACCCATGTTTGTTGCTCGCTCTTGACATCCTGGCATGGCACAATGAGCATTACACCACTTGGTTGCAACCATGGTTCAACATCAGTCAAAAACTGTCCAACAACACCAAACATTGTTGGATGCTTGAGAACATGTTTGACCCGTTTGAACGTATCTTAATGTTTTTAACAATGACTTTCTTTCTCCTTGTTTAGCATTTTAAAACAAAATTAAAGAAAGTAGAAACAGTTTAATATTGTTCTGGTTCAGCCTTACTCATTTCCTCACTATAGTGGTAGACTCAAAATAGTTGGAGTAAGGACCCGATACATGATGAATTTTTGCCCGGGCTGACAAGGGCTGCATGAGCCAGTTGGGCTGAAATGTTCTTGCGATTACAAAAGTTTAGTCAACCCGAGCTGAGTTCAAACTTTTGCGTATCGAAAGCCTTCGTTTCTGTAAAACGCTTGTCGAATACGTCGTCCGCTGCACACATAAAGTGTGGGCAGGTAATTTTCAGCCCCATCTTCCCCGGCCGAAAATTCCAGCCCGGCCTGGGCTTACGTCTGAATTACAAACATTCGTTAAAGGGACAAGGCTGTGAATGCAACACATCCAGCCGGGTTGAGAATTCTTCATGTAATCGGGGTTTTAACTGAAGTAAAAATTCGCTTCCGTTTTCATACTGTTACCAGGAAACACGGGGCGTTTCAGGAGGTCAGAGGAAACGCGTGAATATAGGAATGGAACTTGTGGCAGACCCAACTTTGCTCTTTTTGGATGAACCAACCAGGTAAGCGATTATATAAACAAACCTTGCTTGCTATTTAGAATTTGTATACTGACTTTCCATGTACACTGTAAGCTGACATCTTCTTTCATATTCAGTCTCTCAACGTGAAAAGCAACAATTAAATCCACATGGGATTAATGATACAGAACTCAGCATCAAATAAACTGTAATGGAGCCGGCGCTTTCTGTAAACTTAAGTGGTAGAGAATCTGACTCCCCCTGGACTGGGCACTAATCCATCGCAGGTTAGCTCCGAGCAGACCCTGGTACTCATTTACCTTCCCAGAAGGATGGAAAGCTGAGTTAGCTTAGGCGGAAATGAGGTCGCACAAATACTTAAATTTCGGTAGAACCGGAGATCGAACTGGGGACCTTGTGGTCAGAAGGCAGAGATCTTACTAACTGCGCCAACCATGCCCGCCCAACTGAAGTGGAAAGTTATACAAACAGAACTCGACCTATGAGCTTCACTATATTGTAATATAATCTTTTTGAGTGGGAAGTTTCTTTTCCAGAATTTTACTTCGCTTTCCAAAAGTTGTAGAAAATTTTAAGGCGTGCAAACCTTACCCTTTTTTCCAAAGTCTAAAGTTTGCCTTTACTTATAAAATAATCTCTTATGACCTATAAACAAAAGAATAAAAAAGAGCTGCGTTGGTTTGTTGTGCGTTGCTTTTGGGCAAGAGACTTCTACGAATGTTCTGCTTACAATTAGATGCACTAGCTGGGCATACAATAAACGACTGAGACGAATTAAGCCGAGTACATTATGAACAATTTTCAGTTCATTGTTTATTTGTTTCATAATAAAGAAAACAGATATTTCTTATATATTTGAAAAACGTGTTGGTAATGTTTTCAAACTGATTAATCTTTTAAAATTTTTCAGACGATGAGATGACATGACTATATATACATCTATATTATGAAGTATAATGAAGCCTATCAAATAAATATAGGGTAAATAATACGATTGGTTGAATAAGACAAAAGCTATCAGTATATCACACCAGCAGAGTCAGCAAACAAACCGCTGTTATCTAGAATCAAAATATCAAAAGTTTAATGTAATCGTTAATAATTGTGGCTCACGTTAATCAGCATAAAGTAATATTACAGTCTGAAAAAAACCTGCCGAAGGCTTGTGGCTGAAACTTATCAAACGGATGCGGTGTGAAAAAGCTAGTAATAATGATGAAGAACTCGTTTGCATTGATTTTTCCCTCATTGCATCGAAACAAGATTTTGTTATTTCTAAGGTTTTCTTCACTGCTATCGCCAGAGATCGCCATGATTTGCAGCTATGGAATTCGAGCACAGCATGATAACTTCTCCCTGATACTATGATCTTTGTGTTGAAAGCGGAGCCTGGAAATCTCTTTCATTATATATTATTATTATTATTATTATTATTATTATTATATATTCTTTTGTATTTCTAAACGAGTCTGTTTTACTTTGCAAACAAAGAGATGACGCGTACGTGCATCTATTCTCTAATACAGCATGCCATCTGAGCGCATTTATTCTAGACCTTGTTAGTATTAACACACTAGTGGAATATTGCAAATCCTGTTCTTCTGATTGACTATGTTACTAGAAGTCTGATTTCAACAGTCCCTTAGCGAAAAGCGCTAACTCAGCTTACATTGAAACTGTTGTACAAGTTAGGATTGGCTTCGTTTGTTTTGAGTACAACCATAGTAAGAGTAAAGAAAGTGTTAACAGAGCATTTGTTTGCTTGCAGTGGTTTGGACAGCACATCAAGCCTGGCTGTTATGAACGCGCTCAAAGCCGTAGCAGAGAAAGGACGCTTAACTGTTATGTGTGTAATTCACCAGCCACGATACGAAATTTTTAGTAAGTCAAAGCGACGTCCTTTTTTGACTCACGGATACTCCGTAGGAGTAGCAGTAAATAATAGCTGGGACTTTCTCATTTGTATAAAATTTTGTGAAACATTAGAACCCTCAGCCTGCTTTGCGCGGTTGGTTTGTGTATAAAGTGTCTTGATCCACAATTTTAGGAAACCTGTTTTCCTTTAGTTTTACCGTTTAGGGAACTGGCTTAACTTGTTTGCTATCATTATTGCATATATATTCGTTCAACAATTTGAGCCAAACTGAGAAAAGTAGAGGGAAATGTGGGATAACATTCTTATTCTTTGACAGTAATCTTGAACAACTTGTGTGTGGAGGATGCAAGTTTTGGTCTAAATTGTAGCTATGCTTGTGCACAGTATCTGTGAGTCGTCTCATTGAGACTTTTGATTTGCTTTGCTACCTTCAGAAACGTACCGCCAAACATAAAGAAATTCCTTTGGTTTTATTTAGATAAGCCAATGTAGCTTGATATTTGAATCACGGGATCATCATCAACAAGTACAATTTGTACCCGCTAGAGTCAAATATTAATATACATTAATATCACCACGTCCTTTTTTGCAATTCGTTACAGGCATGTTTCATAACTTACTGTTTCTGGGTCCTGGTGGAAGAACTGTTTTCCAAGGAGGCGTTGACGAGGCCGAAATGTACTTTTCCAAACTTGGGTTTAAGAAACCTGCAAATGTGAACCCTGCTGATTTTTACATGGATGTCATAGGTGGAGTATACGAGACTGATGGATTTGATCAAAATCAGCTTTTTCAGGAGTACAAGCAATATCAGATGGAGAGAGACGGCGGTGAAGTTCACGAGGATCAAGGAATTACCAATGAAGCCGCTGACCACGGAGAAAATGATAGGAGTATTGTAAACGACAAGATGAACCAAAACCTTCCACAAGTTCAAGCCATCGACACGGTTGATTCAATTCAACTTAAAAGTTTTAAAAAAACATACGACTTTGACGAAAATAAACCCCCGTCATGTCCGTCTGGTAAGTTTGCTTGACTTAAAAACATTTTAGTAATATAAGGGAGTTAATGAAATGTCCTCTTTTCGGTTTGTACAGAATTTAAAGAGAGAAAAATGCCAACTTTTTTCAAGCAGCTATGGACTTTTCTACGACGGGAAGTTCGCCTTCAAATCCGCATTGTTCAGACCCTACTCATTGACCAATTGCTCGTTCTACTGGCTGGCGCTATTCTTGGAATTTTGCACTCAAAGGTAACCACATAAGATATTTATAGATCCCCAGGGGGTGTTGCTCTAAACTATTCTATCAATAAGAAGCTCAGGCCAAATAAGGCATAAGGCACTTATGCAATGTTGTCCTAAAACACAACGACGAATATGTGACGGATCATCTTCATCTTGGCATCAAAATGTTTGTTACAAAATGCAATAATATATTTTGAGTTGTGTTGTATTTATTCCTTTTTTTGTCTGGAAATATTGAATTTTTTCTGCGCAATCAATGAGGCGGGAGGCAAAGCTAATTAAGGCAAACTTTATGGAGAAAATGCTGTTGTGATAGCCTCAAGGTCGAAGTTCTAGAAAATGAATATGCCTACTGACGTTCAAATACATTTTATATTTAGTGGTTTTTATGGAGATTTTATTCCTATTGGTGGGTTTTGTCAGTTACACCAGGGATCGTATTTAAACGACTGACTTGCGTCGTGTATGCTTTCATTTGTGTCGGAATGAAGCAAATCGATCGTCAGGCCTCGATTAAGTGTAAACTTGCATGTTAAAAGGAGATTGTGCTCAATTTGGAATTTGGAAAAAACAGCAGCTGCAACCGCAGACAGCTGTTTCGTCCTTATTGGGACTCGTGAGGAAAGGTAAAGGTTTCTTTATTTAACGTCGGTAGTTCCGTTAGTTCATAGAACTGTTATCAATGGAAGCGGACGGTGCGCCCTTTACCCCCTCCCTCTGTCAGTGCTCCATTTTATGGGTATTAAAAGCTACAGCTACAAAGATCAGAGAAAAGTCGGAACAGACGTTGGAGTCACTGAGAATCGAACTGGGGACCTCCAGCACAGAAGGCAGTGCACTTACCAACTGTGCTACACGCACACTGAAAAAGTGAAATCTCTTTTTAACAAAATAACAAAAGCAAACAGCAAGTCATTCGTATACCTGGAAAGGTCGTATACCTGGAAAGGTATCACTCCTGCTTCCTTCTGGACCTTACGCCATATGCTTGAAGCTCTTCTTATCGTTAAGTTCCGTCCTAACATAAACAAGCAAACTTTCCCTTTGGTCTTTTCCCGCATGAATTTCATAATTCAAAATTTTAGCTTTAAGAATGCGATGTTTTCCCGCTAATTTTATTACATGAAGATGGCAAATTGTCGAAAACGTTAGTGAATAGTCAGTTTTAACCGATTTTTATACCATTTCCTCGTCATTAATTGAAGAAGATCTGAAATGATATGTATTAAAATGAGACTATTTTTAGGTTGTGCTTGCTACAAATATAGCAGAAACATCACTCACCATTGATGGCATTATCTACGTGATTGATCCCGGCTTTTGTAAACAGAAGAGTTACAATCCACGAACCAGCATGGAATCGCTAGTGGTAACACCTGTTTCCAAGGTAATATTATTCAGTTACAATGGAGTCTCTAGTGGTAACACCTGTCTCTAAGGTAATATTATTCAGCTACAATGGAGTCTCCAGTTGTAACACTTGGATCTAATGTATTAATAAGCAGTCACAATGGAGTTTTTAGTCCTCACTCCTGTCTCTAAAGTAATATTATTCAGTTACAATAGATCTTATTCTGCTCCCAGCATGTCCATTAAGTAGCATAAAGAGTCTACAACATCGAGTTCTTTTCAGCGTCTAGGTGCCATTTTATAATTGGACATTTGTCAATAGGATCGATTAAACCTAGACATATGCTGCATTGATAAGTATGATCCACTTTAGAAGCTCCCGTTATGCCACTACATTTATTGAACAACTACTTCAAAACAATCGAGCTGCTTCCAACACCGTCTCTACAGACAGCACATGGATATTTAACAGAGTCTCATAATGTGTCATGGTTAGCACCACTTATTAAGAACTTGGTCTTCCCCATATTCACTCTAAGACCTTTTGCTTCCATCCCTTTTCTTCCATTCGAATAGATTTCTCCTAAGCTCTTCCCCAGTTTCCCCCACAATTACTAGATCATCAGCATTCAGCAACTCCCAGGGGGCATGGGTAAGAAACTCACGGGATAGGACTTCAAGAATAAAGATAAACAGTAGTGTACATAGCTTGAACCATGCGCACGATCCATTCCTCAAGTCCGAGCTGCCTCATGGCCCACCAGATAACTTTCCTAGTTACACGATCAAATGCTTTTTCTAGCGTCTCTAGTTATAACACCTGGATCTAAGGTATTATTATAAAGTTACAACGGAGTCTTTAGTCCTCACACCTGTCTCTAAGGTAATATTATTCGTTTACAATTGATCCTCCAGTCAACACAGCCAGGGATTGAATCCGGGCCCTAGTGACTAGTAACCAGAGATTGGCAACCACGCCATCTACCTATGGGAGCGTGCGTAAAATATTTCCTGTAATTTGGTGCACGTCTAAATGGGAAATATTATTAAATTCAGGCAAAAGAAATAAATATATATAGCAAAACTACATTCTGCAAAGTTCGAAAATTATACACAACAAAGTTGTAGCCTAGTCCTTCTCACTCATTTCTTTTGGATCAGGCCTCCGCCAATCAACGATCTGGAAGAGCCGGTCGCGTGGCTGCAGGAAAGTGCTTTAGGATGTATACTGCTTGGGCTTATAACAACGAACTGGAGGATAACACGATTCCGGAAGTAAGTCTATTGCGTGGCGAAGATTATTCGTATTTATCAGGAAAATAAAAATCATGTTATACAACGAGAACAAACAAAACAGTTTATAGATTTAATGTGCTAAGTTTTGGGGATTTTGTCTTTGTTCTTCTAGGTATGTTTTTTGTAAAAAGATAATGAAACCTTACCGTATCAAAATACAAAAATTATGTGTGGCGTCGACAGATAACTTTCCTAATAGAATCTGGCATTTATTAGGTAACATTAATTGTAATCAAATTTAGTTAAACTTTTATGAACCATTTTAGTCATTTTTATCTTTTTTTATGTGAGATAAAAACAATTTTGTTTATATGATCTTAATCAAGTTGCCAATTAAGGTCTTCAAATTGTTTACAAGTAGAGCTGACTGACCGGTTTACAGTATAGTACATTAGCCACGTTTGACATCAGAAGTCGGTTTGCTTTGCATTTGAAGCTTTAAAATGATCTATTGAAAATGAATAAATAAACATCTTGGAATACAATTTAATAAAAAAAATTGAGATTACGACGTCTCGAAGCGTCATCGCTTCATCTTCAGGCAATAATAAATGAAGTGTTGGTTCAAGTCATTACAAGTTCTTTCAGAGTTATTCAAATTAGTGACCAGTCATTACAAATTACATTACATCAGACTCACTCAAGGCAAAAGTATTTACTTAGCTATTGTGTGATAGTCACTTGAACCAACACTCCATTTATTATTGCCTGAAGATGAAGCGATGACACTTCGAAACATCGTAATCTCAATTTTTTTATTATACTGAAAATGAATCTCAGAAAATGTACTCACTTCAAGCACAAAATGGTGCAAAAAAAAGAAAGCCGGAAGCAGCGAACAGAATTTAGTTATGCTGACTAAAAGCTTGTGGCAGTTCTGTAAATTCATAAATGGGACTCAACTTGAAGTTGAATGAAATTACTGCGCGATGTTTCCCTAATAAGTTTAAGTTCACATCTTAGTCATCTCATCTATTCTGATTGTCTTAAACACGGCACAAGCATGCCAGCGGAGAGATGTTTTTTACGAGCTAAAATGTTTCGGTTGATTTTTTTCTTTTAATGATAAACTAAGCTTTGAGTAAGTAATTCGCGTTTTACTAAACTTGGTTTCGACCTTTTAGCCTTTTTGCAGAAAGAAAACAATGGAAGAACGAATCTACTGTAAGGTTATCAGATTGACAATGTTTGTATAAGTAATCGCTCGACTTTGAGTTCGTGAGACCGTGGGGCGAGCTTTTCGAAATACTCACGAGTGCAAATTTGTTTCCGAATTGAACAACAAAGTTCGTATGATTGCTTTTTACAACATAACAAAATTACAAAGCAAGTTCTGCTGTGCACACTGGCAAAACTCTGATTGCAACGGCAAAACATAAACAGCATAAAGTTTGTGTATCATGCAACCATAACAAAAGATTTGATTCGTTCTTTACCAAACCCTATAGTTCATTATCCAATCAAAAGCGACAATTCTTTTTTCAAATTGCTGAATTAATTCATTTTTGCATTGGTGTTTACAAAAACCTGCATTGATCTTAGCCTATCAAAATCGAGTCATTTTGTTATGTTTGTTTTTGGTTTCTTAAAAGGATATAGAGTTACAGAGAGTCGTCAGCATTTATTGCTTGTATTCTTGTACATTCTTGACTATTTTTGTTAAGTTTCAACGCTGTAACAAATGGATATAATTGTGGAAATAAAACAATAGTTAACCGTTTCGTCGATTTACTTCATTGGTTTCAGATCCAGCGTACAAATCTAGGCAATGTAGTCCTGCTACTTAAAAGTTTGGGTATCAACGATTTGATTCATTTCGATTTCATGGACCCCCCTCCAGCTGAGACCCTGATTCTAGCTCTGGAACAGCTGTATGCACTGGGTGCCCTCAATCATCATGGAGAGTTAACCAAGGTAATTCAACATGGCAGTGTCCTTAGTATGAGATGTAGTTTCTGCTCACCTACTCAGCTTTATGGGTGTAAGGGTGTAAGATCTCAGCTGAGCACGTTGCTCGGCTTTTCAGAGATTTGAATGTTGAACCTTCTTTTCCGCCTAAGGTAACTCAGCTTTCCATCCTTCCAGGGTAGATAAATGAGTTCTAGCGTTTGCTAGGAGCTAACCCGCGATGGATTAGTGTCCCGTCCGGGGGGAGTCAAAGATTCTCATCCACCTAACACTATGGAAACCGGAGATAAATGTCGGCTCAAATAAGTCACTGGGCTTGGTAAAGGATTTTACTCTACTGCTTGGTGGAGGTTTCCATGGTTTTATCTCCTAAGTAGAAGAAGGAAAACCACCTCAAACATGCACAAACACTTGGTGTCATTGAATCTGTTTCTACCGTATCAATCAATCCAATATTGATCCGGGTTCATCCCCGCAAATGGGGTTGGCCGGACTTACCCCACTTTGGCAGCAATCTCTCCAAATCCCACTCTCCATCTCGCTTGATTCATGGCATCCTTTTTCTCCAAACCAACACTCTTGCTCTCCTTCTCCACTTGGGTCTTCCACGTCTTCTTTGGTTGTCCTGGCTTCCTCTTGCCCTTCACTTCAAACTCCAACACTTTTCTCAAAACATGCCCATCATCCCTCCTCAACACATGCTCGTTTAATATTACAAATTCCAATATCTTTATGCTGCTTTGTCAATAACGACAAAGAGAACTTACCTCTTATGTTTTATTTACTAACAAGAGTAGAAAGTGAATGAGTTTAGTATGATGTTAATGGTGGCCTCGACTGTCCGACAGTATTAATTTAACTTTAGATATAAAATATTGATAATAATATTATGTAATAATATTAACTATTAATTAAAAATATTTCTTTTCCTTAATTTGCATTTGATTATTTTTAATAAAAAATTCAACTTTGATTTGTCTAACTTAGGTGTTAAGAATGAGGTCGCAATAAAAGCAATGGTTAGGATGACAATTTGATTCAATTACTGATTGAAAGAATCAATTTTTTTCTCAATTGCTTTGACGCTCGAAACATCAGATCCTTAAACCGCTAAGGACAATAAAACTAGAAGTATCTGAAAGATAGGTGAATGCTCGGAGCAAAAGAGGCGGGCTATCGCACATTGGAGGAAGGAATGGCAAAGTTTTATTCATACGATACACTTTTTTTTTTATTAAGAACCAGTAACAGTTTGAC
>JANCMA020107130.1:0-14837 GCA_024336925.2 Zoanthus solanderi
AAAAAGCGATAGGCATTTTTCTTAGTGTGAAACGTCATTACTAAAACAGATGTTGGTATTTAGTTGGCAAAGGATTTCGGCTTGGCGCTTGTCCATCGGGCAACTGACCGTGAAAAGTTACTTGCCCAAGCTTAAAATCTACTTGTCCTGGACGACCGGACGGGGGTTTTTTCGAGCCCTGTAAGGAAGATCTTTAGCTTTGTGTCTTACTCATGTTCACGTTTTGCAAGATTGGGTCTTATTTCACGAATGCTCCTCTTGCTAGATTCATTTGTTGATTATTAATGTCGTCTTCAGCACCTCTGGTTTTGCTCAGTGTTGCACTTCTAAAAAGGTATACAAACTTCATCCAAGGCTTCATCATCAACTAACAATGTTCTTCATTGTACATTAAATTTGTTTTCTTGGTGTTGATTAATTTTCAGCCCGGTTCATTTTGCAATTTGACTAAGTTTGTTAGTTTTCTCTTGCATGTGTGTGAACTTGGTGCTCAACACTGGGCAATATCGTCTGCAGACCTGCAATGTGAGAATATAATTATGTATTCTGACTGTTTTAACTCTTTGTTCATTAGCCATGCAGACCAGCATTTTCTTCCTCCCTCGCAGTACAACGTCAAAAGTGACATAAAACTTCCAATCTCCCTTATGTATCATCTTTCCATTCTTTTATAAATTAAACTAAAAAGTAAATTATTTAACTTTTCTGGAGTATTGAACATAGATTTCTTCCCTCCCCTCCCCTCCCAAAAATGCTTTGTTAATGTTATACATTAATAATTGTGCTTGGATAGCTTATTCTATCATGTCTCTTTGAATTTTTGTAATTTGATAAATTTGTGTTGTATCAGGGTTTTCTATAAAGTTTTGAAGTTACATGTGGTTAAACTTCTGTAATAAATAGTGAGAAGCTGATATTTCTTATTTTATTTGCATTTTCTGAGAAATTTAGCTACCAAAGTGTGTGGTAGATTTATGTCAAGTAGGTGGCGAAACTCGCTGTCTGCCACCCCTTATTGAAAATTCTGGTTGGTTTATGTGTTTATTCCTCTCCTCAGATTGCGCCTGTCATGTCAAAGGCACTTCTAACATCACCCTACCTGGTGCTGTTTATCTTGATTGTGTACGGGATGAATATGAGATACCTACCGATTTCCCTCACATGGTGAATACATATTTAACTTCTAATAGTTTTATATACGTTTTTTTAGAACATTTAGGAACCTAGTGAGGTTCCAAGGAGTAGAGATAACAGGACTCGAGGTCCTATGCAAGGATCTTACTCCTGGGCCTACGGTTTAACTTCCTTATCCGAGAAGACGCGAAAGTCTAACCTAAATCTAAGAGTCAGGGTGTGAGATTGCGCTTAATAAAGATGCCAATACGACTAAACTTTTCACTTTGGCGACACGACCAAAGAAGATATGGAAGACGTAAGTGGAGAAGGAGAGCTAGAGTGTTGATTTGGAGAAGGAGGATGCCTTGAATCAAGCGAGGTGGAGAGTGGGAGTTCAAGAGATTGCTGTTAGAGTGGGGTAAATTCGGCCATCCCCGTTTATGGTGATAAACCCGGATCAAAACTAGATTGATTGATTTGATTGATTGACCAAATCCTGAATGTTAGCTGCCAAATTGGCGACTATAATGCTTCATCATGCCTTATGTAGTGATATGGATTCGATTTTTATTTCAGCTTTGCTTTAACTGAGTCCAGTTCTTCATGAGCCAATTAGGGTTAGCCCAGGGCTCATTTTGATACCGTGCTCGAGTTCCTAAACTTTTCTGAATCGTTTTTCGTTGGTAGTTTGGGTTTGTCATGTTTGCTTTCATTAAAAAAATTTCAACATTACTTTGTAAGTACTATTAACCTTTTTCAACCTGCTTTTGAAGAACTCAGCCCTGTTTTGCAGGTCGAGAACAGATACTCACCAATATGTGTTACACTACTTAATGGGCAGCTAAACTCGTCGAATAGTTTCAAACATTTATTAAAGGCAGAAGGCATAATTTAGACAACTCAGGGTTGAAATACGATTCATAAGTAGGTCAAAACGCTGGCATTTCTTAGTGGAAACTCTTCCTAAGAAAAACTATTGTTAAAGCTTACGCTCAAAGCGTCAGCTCGATACACTGATTACACCCCATACTTCAATCTTGAGCTGTCTGGGAGCACAGAGTTTGTCAGTTGCTCGGTCGTATAGCTGGCAGAGAAACAAATGGATTGCGAGATAAATAGACGGACCACTTAAATAGATGTATACAGATAAAACGGTTGGCTGACAGGCAATAGAACAACCAAAAAGCAGATATACTGAGAGGCTTTGTCAGGGTCGACTTCAGAAATGGAACAATTTCACGTTTAGAAAACAATCAGTTAGCACATCAAAGTTAAACGTCGTTTGTATCCTATTTCTTGATTTATACTGCACTGACAAAAACACATTTATTCAAATCAGCACAAATAAACGAGATATTTTTATAAAACTTGTTTTAAAATTATGGAATTTAGTAATCTAACTTATAAAATAACACTGAAATACTAAGTATCTCAAAATCATTGTGACCAACGATTCATTTTAGAGCTCTCCTCTGTTATTGTTTTGACAATTTAAAATAGAACTAAGTAATTTACTTAATTTGTTCGATTAAAAAATTTCGTCCTTTAGAGAAAAAAATTACGTCTGAAGTTAGACCATTATTTGTTCTATTGTCTGTAAATGAATTGTACGTTGTGTATCATCGCACATCTGTATCAGTTTGCACTATGCTTTATGTTTTATTCATGGTATTCATATGAATTTTTCCGTGTTATATGGCTAATTATATGTGAGTGTATATTTATGATGCTTATCTTACACAGCACCTTCGGCTTCTCCAACGAATATCGAGCTCTCTGCTCTAACGGCAACCAAGATACTTGTAAAGTTCAAGGTTCGTGCTGCATTTATCATACTTTATATATAGGATATGGTCAGCTTCATCATACTGTACTTATATTATATGGTCTGCTTCAGCATATTGTTTTTATATTATATGGTTCGCTTCATCATACTGTATTTATATTATATGGTCTGCTTCATCATATTGTTTTTATATCATATGGTCCGCTTCATCATATTGTATTTATATTATATGGTCCGCTTCATCATACTATGTTTATATTACATGGCCTGCTTCATCACTTTATTTATATTATATGGTTCTCTTCGACCCTTAACCTCGATGTGCGATTATTGCACATCCATAAAACTAATCGTTTGATGTTTATGATGATGATGTCGACAAAAGTATTGGTAATGATAATCAGTGATGACTTCACATTTAGAGGACAATGCTGGGAGGTCTCTTTAGCTTGTTGCTGAAATAAAATGTCATTTAAAGTCATTATTAATGTGATTTATAGTGACCATCAATGATGGAAATGTTCAGTGATGATGATTATGGTGGTGGTAATGATGATGACGATCATGATGATGATGGTGGTAATGATGATGACGATCGCGTTGATGATGATGAGCTTGTAATGGCTTGTATGGCGTTTTCCAAACCATCGTACAAATTTACATTTACGTATGCACTATCTAAAATCCTTTTAGCTTGAATTTTTTTTGTTTGTGTCTTGTCATTATTAGCCTGTCCCTGATGGTTTTGAGAATGGGATTATCCGAAGCTATAACATTCGTTTCGTGGCCGTAGGGCCCGTGTATTTCAGCAATTTAACGACAACAACTATCATAGAAAATACAACCTTGAAGTATACACTTACTGAATTGCACCCGTGGACTTTCTACAATGTCTCCGTCAGTGCTGCAACCGTTATTGAGGGACCTGCAAGTCAGTGGAAGCAAGTCCGAACCTTGGAAGCCGGTAGGAAACCGATATAACCAATTACTAAGCAGTTCTCTGTTTTAAAGTAAATCTTAAGAAACTTCAGTAAAAACCAACGGTATGTTCTATAAGTGCTGTTATCTGATTGGCTTACATACTTACAATTTTTTTAAAACCATGAGTCTTATTCAGGTTGTATACAAATACGTAAATCGCAGTTTTCAAAATGTGTGACGAAGGGATTTTTGGAGTTTCTCCCTCAAGCCATGCTGTTTTTATTTCAGCATCTGTAAAGTAATTAACTGGAAGCTTTTTGGTCAACTACCGTGATGCTTTAGGAGCTGTCTAATAGTTTCGAGAGACTTTCCAAATAAGAAATTTTGAAATATTTTAAAAAGAGGTGTTTCACTGAAAGGCAAGCTTTCATTATTACTGGAAAATTTTAAACTAATTTAATTGTGTTTGAGTTCCCATATGACTTCCTTTGGCTCAGTGATAGTACTATTACATGAAAGAATATGGATTCAATTCCCATCTGGATATCAGGTTTTTTTGCAGTTCTTTTTCTCCAAATTAATTCGTTTTGTTTTTATCAAATGTTCGTCCTTTATATATCACATTGTTTGCCGTAAGAATACAATCGAAAATACAAGTGAGTTGCGGAGGAATATTCTTGATTTACACTAGATGCTTTCAAGTTTCTAAGAAATGTGCTTTTTTCTTTGCTAATTTTCAGTAAGATTCTCGTTAAGCGATAATGAGTTAAATGGTTTCTTAAGTGCTGTGGAAGTTAAAAGTGTGAAAACAATAGCTAGCACAGCATCTTACTAAGATGCCTTTCATTATAAATACAGCACCCTCCCGGCCTCCAGAAAGCGTTCACTTGGTCTCTGACGTGGAGCGAAGTATTCTTGTCAACATTACCCCACCTGCAATTCAGTACCGCAATGGAGTCCTTAAGGGTTACATTATATATTACAGTGCGACGTCGGATGACGAGCCTACCCTTTATAACATCACTACTGCAAGCACAGTTGCAAGACTCAGTGATCTACAGGTGTATACTGAGTATACAGTATGGGTGTCAGCCTTTAGTCGTGCAGGTACTGGACCGCAGAGTGAAGGCTCAAAGATGATGACACAGGAATCAGGTTAGTAAGTGTTATTACAGAGTGTTCAAGTTGTTTTCATTAGAAGGCGGTACTTGAGAACTGGTGGTTTTACATTTTACTAAAAGCGCTTTTCTTTGGCCGAGAAGTCTTTTAATATACGTCTGAAGTACTCTTTTACTTCAAAACTGATGATGGTAATGATAGTGGCTAATCAATGTGATTCACTTTTTTATTTTTGAGGATAAATTATTATCTAAAACATTTTTATCAAGTTACAAGTAAGCACGCTAATTTTAGTTCATATTATCTGCGTGTTTCCTTGCCATGTTTTAAGAATATTATATCTTTCATTGAATTCCAAAACATTCGACATCATTATTTTGAGTTGTTATTACAATTCAAGTTCAAGTTATTTTCCATATCCAAGTAAAAAAAAATATTAATTACATGATGGTTAATGTTAACACTGCACATGGCGAGGAAGCTCATAAAGAAACCACAGGGCTTATGTACTATGAACTTCCTCAGTATAGATAATAATGTTAACATATGAAAATATCAAGTGTGAGAATCATAGAAAACTATACATAGCGATATTTACAAGAGTAATTATATAGTAAATTCAGTATGTATGTACAGAAGTGCGTGAATCAATAAATAGCGACAGCGAACTACTAACCGCTCCTTTATTTGAATGAAAAACAAATATATGCCGTGAGTGAGAATCGAACCCGTGTCCACCGGTTACTAGTCAGGTGTGCTAACCACTGCACCATCACGACAACCCTGATGGCAATAGAGCATTCGATGAGCTTAGTGATTAGCCACGGGATTCCCCGGCGTTTTTACATTCAGAAACAGGACAAACATCGGATCATTCGAGAATGATTCACAGGCTGCCAGCTAATAACAAATTATGTTTTTGTATCAAGGAGGCTGGCAATCCAACAATGAAGTCGCTATAGCTAGTAGAATCCAAAGGATACTCAACGTTTAGCTGTACAAATGGTAGACGTGAATCAATAAATAGCGACAGCGAACTACTTACTGCTTCTTTTTTACCGATGTTTGTCCTGTTCCTGAATTCATGTAAAAACGCCAGAGAACCCCGTGGCTAGTTACTAGTTTCATCGAGTACTCTGTTGCCAGCAGGGTTGTCGTGATGATGCAGTGGTTAGCACATCCGACTAGTAACCAGGGGACGCGGGTTCGATTCCCACTCAAGGCATATATTTGTTTTTCATTCAAAAAAAGGAGCAGTTAGTAGTTCGCTGTCGCTATTTATTGATTCACTTCTACTATTTGTATAGCTAAGCGTTATGTATCCTTTGGATCCTACTAGCTAGTGACTTCATCGTTGAATTGCCAGCATCCTTGATACAAATATATATATATATATATATATATAGCAAGGCAAGACAAAAAGGACAAACACGCAAACACGTTACAAAGCGATACAACAACAAGTTACGATTCGTAATTAGCTTAATTTTTCAAAAAAAGAAATTTTTACCAATTTGCTAAACAAACCAACATTCCCACACTGAATTTCTCAATTAAAATCATTAAAACATTTTGGACCTTAACTTAGCAGTAAAAGGAGAACTGAACCCTAATATTGACTTTCATCGTTTGAACATTTATGCATAGTAGAACAATAAATGAAGTTTTTTAAGCTGTTAGCCGAGCAGTTAAAAAAAAATTTGATGTTTTATAACGAATCGACAAGATTTGATCGGCAGCTCAATATGTGATGTCAGCAGTTGTTTATGACGTAGTTACGATACTAGAATGATTAAAACGAGGAAAAACATTGTTACTGTGCGGCTTTTGGCTGCTATAAAAGAAAAACAACTTCGCAAGACATAGATCGCCCAAAAAATATTAAGATTTCGAAACACACTGCCATATTTAAGCTCTGAATATCGTAACCTACATCATACCATACCACTGACAATCTCAGCGACCACGGTATCAAACCTTTTTTAGAGAGTTTTCTTAGTTTCTATATTTAATTTCTCAATGTAATCTGACTTTAATTTTAAAAAAAAAGCTTCACACAGTTAATCTACTATACCAATAGATTCAAACAAAAATAGGTTAGTTTTAGCATTCAGTTCTCCTTTAATATAATCTAACCTGAATTCTTTGATTACATTAGTTCCTGGACAAACTCAGAGTCTTACTGCAAATGCCGTAAGTCACAACAACATACAAGTCTCATGGCAGACACCTGAGAAACAGAACGGAAAACTAACGAAGTACATGTTGTACTATAACTCGAGTCATGAGCTGCCCTCTGTAACCGTTGCTATCGCGGCATCTGAGACCAAGTACGAGTTAACAAACCTTACTGGAAATACGACTTTCTTTATATGGATTTCGGCTCACACAAGCAAGGGACCCGGACCGTTAGTGGGGCCAGTAATTGTAACTACAGGTTTGTGGCGTATAAGTTGATTATATCTGAACATGGAGTATTGAAATTGAGCGAATCAATGACATTAAACATGTCACCCCATTTACCTCCGCCATCGTACTGAACTTTATTTATTTAATCACGGAATTCTATCAATTACAGTTGGTTTTTATAAAAGCCTTGCGAAAGTTTTACAATATAATTTTCTGATTTAAGGCTAAAATCTATACCTATTTACTTGTAATACTATATAATAATACTTACTTTCAATCAGTTACTGATAAAAACAATGATGGAGAGCATATGACTTCAGTTTCTGTTTGAATTCGGTTAGAGTTTCGGAATTACGGCAATGAGTTCCAAACAATCGCCCCATTGTGTCCGAAGCTTTTCTTTAAGTATTCTGAGTTCGGTTTGGGGAATGCTAAGTTAGTATCCGCATTTCTTAGGTTGTAAGGAATCGAGGTTTTTAGATTAGTACTACCACAGACTAGCAGTAGAGCAGTACGAGCTTTATATTGTTATAGCAATTTTTATAGTGACTATGTTAAAGAACAATAAATAAAAGGATGTTGATAATAGGTTCATGTGCTTCTTTTAGCTCATGGAGCAAGGTGTTATAATGGTAATTGAGATCTGTAGATAACGCGTAAACTATGGACGGAAAATCCACGATTAGGACCACTTGCTGATTGTTTTTTTTTCTGGTGGTAATCGCGAAAGGTTGAATTTTTATGTCCGTGCTCCAGGGCAGTTGGGTGCTACTAGTTTTCGCATTACCTTTGAAAGTAGGTGAAGCTTAATTTCGTTTATTTCAAGTGTTTTCGCGGGAAAGCTGCTTTGAGTCTTTTGAGGTAATTTTTGAGTTACCGTTATATTAGGCAATTATACATATTTTGGTGGATAAGAACATTTGAACGAATTTCATCATAATAGTATAAAGATCATGCTAAAAGGGCTTATATCCAACCTTAACAGATCCTGCTCCGATTCCTACCAAGCAACCCACACCAACTACGTCTCTCCCTACCACTGAGCCTAATGCAACTGTCCCTCCTTTATTGACGTCTGGTGAAGGCATATCCGCTGCACGTAAAGGCTTTTTGAGTGAACTCGAGCAGATCATCGTTGTTACGTGTTGTGGCGTCATACTGCTTATTTTGCTGATTTTGATTGCATATTTTATTTTCATTCGTCGTCAAAGCCAGGAGCAAGCCAGTAAGTTTCTGTAAGGGTAACAACCGGGAGAAACAGGGGTTAAAAGATCGGGAACCTAATACAGGGTTCAGCTATGAAAATTATGTTTGTTATTGTTTGTCACTGTCTATGATTTGTCCTGTTATCTAGCGTGGTTGTTGATATATTGTTAGTTTGTTCCTAAATTCCTCGATAACAATCAGAATGAGTACGGTAATAAAAATGCTAATAAAATTGAGAATGAGACCAGTATTGAGAACGATAGTGAAAGTAAGATTTTCAATGCGAATAGTAACGTAATAATGCTATAATGAGATGGATGTGAGAAATAGTAACGAGGATAGTAAGAAGAGAGTATATAAGACTGACAGGAGTGCAGTAAGAAAATCGGATTGAAAAAGAAAATGAGAATTCTAACGAAAGTGCTAACAACAGTGCTAATGAGATTAAGTAGGATAATATTAATGGGACAGTATTGAGTCTCCTATTGAGAGTGACAATGAGAATAGGAGTAAAAATACCAATTCATGACACCGGTAATGATAATGCTTTAAGAACAGTAGAAATGAATAGAATCAGAGCTCTTTCCAATGTAGAACAGTTACTCTGCCATTACTTACTATCTATACTTGTGATAGGTTTAATCGGCAAAAGGAGCGGGGCGTCAACTATGGAACTTGGGTAGGTTTTTAACGGAAATGATAATAGTAGAACTATATATGTTGACATGATGACGATATTTCAAACTCTGTCACTCCTGAAAATCTGCTCACACTCTGGGAGCTCCTGTGAGGAGAAGGGAAATAGTTTCCTTAGGTTTATAAACCCTTAAGGTTGTTATAAAAAAAATGAATTGCCACCCTTCGATTAATGCTAAATAGATTATATTCAATTTGTATTCCCTACACTGGACACCGCTGGACTACGTATCATCTATAGCGTAAGTTCAGAATCATGCAGTGTAATTGACTGCCATTGGAAGTTCATTTTCTGTTGATATATTCAAAGGAACATCATGGCTCTAACGCTTGCTCGTCCTTTTTGTGTTTATAAAATTCTATAAATCTTATAAACTTGTCTCCTCGGGTACGTTAGTTATATGTTTGTAGTGTTCGCTTCGTCACTGACGACTCAACATATCATAGCTGCATGACATAATATTCCAGATCTTTGTTCCAAAAATTTGATGAAAGCTGTTCAAGTTTCTGTATTTTTGTTGGATTAGTTGTTAAATTAAATTTTTGTGCTGAAATGTTAACATCGCAGTGCTTGTGTGATTTTTTCATTTCATGACATTTCTTGAACAAGAACCTTTACCTTGACTTGTTCTTGTCCACTCGGCTGTATAAATGAATATATCAGCTTATGTAACGCTATCCCGTTATGCATTGGTGTCCGCCACGGGCTATTCCATCATGCTCTATTGCCCGTTGGTAGTCTTTTAGAACCCATGAATCCATTTTAATTTGACATTTTTCTCCAACTAGCATTCTTTGCGCGAAAGAGCAACATGATAAAATGTACCTAACGCATCTTAGCTTACAATTTTGATCGTAAGAATAGATTTAACTAAATTAAGTTCTAACAAAAAATAATTTTAAACAAAATCAAGAAATAACTTGAATGCATGTTCAATTTTCCTTAAAATGACCGTTTTATGTTTTAAAATGTGTAAGTTATGTTATTTTTTTGTAACTACTGCTAAATTGTAAATTTTTACCAAAAAGGCCAGTACTGGAGGGAAGTGGCCATTACAACCAAATTGCTCGTGCATCATTATCTGAAACTGTGGTATCGTAAACTAACTGTTGAAGGTAAATGCTTAAAACATGATAAAGTTAAACTCGGTAAGATAGTTTTAATATTAAACTTCTTTCCAAGTTTGTTTTGATAAATAATACTTAATCGGAAATAAAAAGAATTAAAGCATCCTGTAATGAACATTACATTAAACTATTAATATCAACACTTAATAATAACACATTTTTTAAACTCTTAAAGCTTCAGTGGCGTTTGGCTCTTTGTAACGACAAGAGAAATAGAGTAAAACTAGAACAAGTTTAAGGGATTTTTCATCTTGCATTGTATACGGTTTGTGACGAAACCAAAATTCCAAAATTCACGCTTTATTGGGAAGACTGAAGAAAGACTGAAGGGATGAGAACACAAAAAACCTCGTAGAGGGGGGGAGGGGAGGGGGTGTCCTTCCGTGACTCTCCCCATTCCTTTCCTACGTTATATGTTTAATTTTTTCCAGCATAGCACCCCAAAATTTGAAGTTTTTACTATCTGTCCCCCATTCCTTTTGACTGCCATTCCCCTTCTTACATTGTTTTGGTGCATCTGAGCGACACCACATTTTCAAGTTTTCCCGTTCTCAAGCAAAGCGATACATAACTTGCCTCCCTTTTAACTTGCTCATTTCATCCTTGTCCAGCGCGACTCCAAAAAAACTAAGTAGCTTTTCATTTTCATTTAAGTGTATAAATCTATTTTAGTGGAATAAGCCTGACTTTTGAATTGCTTAAAAAAGTCAATTCTCAATTTTATTAAAACGCTAAACAAAAAAATCCTTTGGACTTAAATCGCTACTCAAGGCCTGTGAAATGCCTTGTCTGTTCCTTTGAAATCTTTCTATCTTTTTAAAACGTTTCGAAACTAGAGTAATTGTAACTGTTTATAATTACAGAGAATAACCTAGAACATTAGTCACTTCTATAAAAACTATCAAATAGCGATGTAAATCAGTTAAGGCTACGCAATTGCATCAACGTTCAGGTCTCGGTGACGACGATTTACCAAAGAACAACTTTATCGCTTCCTTACCCACCCTATAAAATCTCGTTTTTAAAATTAAAACGATAAAATCGTTGTTTTAAAAAATAAGTAATTTTGGTCATCTAAATAACTTGTGTGAGCCTTGTTTTGGTCATCTAAATAACTTGTGTGAGTCATCTAAATGGCTTTTGGTCATCTAAATAACTTGTGTGAGACTTGTTTCGATCGGCCAAGTATGATACGTCTTTAAATATTGTTTTTACAAAATTTGGATGTTCTTCAGAAATTTTCATGCATGCATGTGTACTTTTATGGACCTGCAAGAATCTTTGTCAGGACTATAAAAATTGAATGTGGAAAATCGTTCGAAAACTTGTTGGGGTTTTCATTTACTCTTGTTGTGACGAAGAGGCTTTTATTTAAACTGTTTTATTACTTTAAAAAGGATAAAGTGTTGGTAGGTATATAAGGTGTTGTAAGTTTACAAAAACTTCATGATGGAAATTAAAGAAATAAAGTTTGTTGAAGAAAATGTATGTCTGTAAATTTTTAGTTAAAGTTGACAAAACCTATCTAGTACATACTACTACTTCGAACTATATAATAATAAGAATGGTAATTAGTAGAAATCTGGTCACTATCTATCGAAGATACTGCGATCTTATTGGCTACAGTATTCACTATCTATGAATAAAATCAGTAATTGTTTATCAAAAAGTATCATTTTGTTTTTTGTTTCTTCTTCAGAGATTTCTACTAAAACAATTATAGAATACTCGCCATCAGTTTTTATCGCCAATCGATAGAATGATGAGCGCTTCGCCTTCGTCTTTCTATCAGGAGATAGAAATTGCCAGCTCGTATTCTAAGTGTTAATTATAACAATAGAATAGGTAATACTGAAACTAATAGAAACAATGAAAGTACGTTTAGCACTTTTGTATCCCAAGTACAATTTGCAACATTGTTACTTAATTTCAAAGAAATAGTATTTAAAATTATTGTTTTTTTTTGTTTTTTGTTATTATCGACACTAAAGCAGTTTTGATTTTTTCTTGTGTTTCTTTTTAGTATTCGAAGTCCTGATCGTCAAGCTGTCCTTGACTTACACGAATCTGGGGCTGAAAGCTTGGAATCTGAGTCCGTGACCAGTTGGGACAGCAGCAGTTTTCCTGACAGACCACGATGGGATAGTGGTGCAACAGAGCAGAGTAATGACACGTTAGCTTCTAGCGAAGTCCAACCAAACAACGACTACACACTCTTCAGTAATCCTGAACACACTGGGAAATCCCCATTGGTAAAGCTGCGTAACAAGAGAGTCTCACTGGAATCAACAGACAGCTTCTACGATCAACCATACTCAAGTGTGGAAGAACTTGGCGGAGGATTTACTAGCTTCACTCCTTCTCCACTCGTCGAGGACTCGGATCAAGATAGTGGGTCAGGAGACAAACTAACTGTATCACCTGCTAGGGGTGATCGGATGTCTTTCACTAACGAACTTTACAAAGCAGCACAGAAAGAACCCGCGTTGAGATATGAAGATACCGACGATGAAACTGATGCATATGTTGGTGGCATGTTAAATGTTAAAGAGGGTGGAGAATGCGGTTTGGAGAACAAAGGCTTTGATCTGCCAACATCAGATATTGATACAACACCTCGTGAGGAAGGTGGCAGTTTAGACACAAGTGTTAGCATCGGTCCCCCAATGGGGTTTGAGGATGAAGCGGCAAAAACAAGTGAATCAGCAGTAAATGAAGACCCAAGCGAGCTATACGCACAGGTTGATCTAAGCAAGAAAACACGGCGCCCAAAAGAAAAAGAGGACGATAACAATTCAGACGTAGAGCACCCGCCCACTTTGGTTTATGACGAGAGAACAAACTTGTAAAGTTGGTGTGATATCTATGAAATCAAATGAAGACAGTAAGAAAGCTGAAAACATTATTGAAAAGGTGTCACTTGCGGGGAAAAATATTACTTAAGTTCCATTTTACACTTTTATCTTAAAGTATATAACAAGACAGCAGTTTCATTAGGTTTTTTACATAGTTAGAATCTATTAGGTATTTGGAATGGAATGTTGAGGCTTTTAAAGCTTGCCTAGACTCAATAGAAGAATTTAATTAATATTAACGATACATGTGATGATGAGAGGATGTTGGTGCGGATGCGATAGATGATTTTTGTTGTAAAGCGTTTCTCAACGCAAGACTTTCTGCAAGAAAACCTGCAGCGTTTGGTGTCCCTTTTCTCTGTCAAAGTAATGCAAAAATGAAATACTCTCTGCTCACTTTTGTTGCTGGGGAAATATGATTTGACTGTATACATATTATTTTTTTAGATACTTTATAAAATATTTCTTGTTATCTGGATTAGTTATTTTTTTCAGCTGTTTTATTGTTAACATATTAATATTAACATACAAACTTTACGCTTTCTTGTTGGTTTTACAAAGCAAACAAATTATGTTAAAAAATCCTTTTTTCGGTAATATTATTAAAATTTAAAGTGTATTTGCCAAATTTAGAGATAAATTCTAACGAATTACATTGCAGGATATTCGTAACTATAACCACTGATAAGATGTTTGACGATGATAAATTTAAGCGCTAGCTCATGTCCAACTTTGACCGCACTAACTTCAAAATCATTTTTTCATAATTGTAAATAGTTATGCTTATATAATTTCCTCCATAGATACTGCGCCGTACGAAGCCTTGTAAAGAATTTAGTTTGTAACAAAACACAAGCGATTGTTTGCTTACTCGCTTTTTTCACTTATAAAAAGTAAACGATAACAAGTTTTATTTTGTAATATTCAAGTTCTATCTGTCATTCCTGTGTCAGTAACTTATATATATGTATATACTCTAACTTCCCAACTGTACAGTCTGATGATCGCTTAGTGCGTTAAACTCGAATTACTGTCATTTTCATTTTCTCAGATACTGCTTGATTTAACAAGAAATTTGTAGTTTTGCATCAAGTTTGAAAAAGCAAACATCTTACATACACATAACTTTTATTGATACAGACCTTTCCTGCGCCCGGTCTTGCTTCTTCAGTGTAACATGTAGGATACAATATAGGATAAAATATCTGGTTCCAAATATTTTATCCTGTATGTTACACTGAAGAAGCCCGAAATGGCAAAACGTTTTAAACTAAAAGTTAGGTTTGCTTTTTCAAACTTGATTCAAAACTTTATATAGAATAAATATTGAGAATGATTGTACTTCGCTCTAAAACTTTCTGACGACGTAGTCGTGAATCGACGACTTTTTAAACTTTTATCTAGCTCTGGCATATGCCATTGAGCACTCTAATAACACCGTGGAAGCCATCTTCGCACGTGTATCTATATATTATATATATAATATATATTATATCACATATATTATTACCTATATATTATATATATCAAACTTTGAACAGGTAGAAGTTTCTTTTTCCTCTCTCTCTCTCTCTCTCTCTCTCTCTCTCTCTCTCTCTCTC
>JANCMA020107229.1:0-14833 GCA_024336925.2 Zoanthus solanderi
GTTTTGTGCTACTTGATCGGACGAACGACTCATGTTGTTTGTTTTTTCCTGTCCGTTGAGCGTGCATTGTTAAAAATTTAATTCATAAAATAGGTCTTAATTTTTTTGTGTTTTGGCATTAAAAAGTCTTAAAAGGGTCTTAAATTTGAAAAGTCCTGAGCTGCAGGAACCCTGCTCTATGTATTCTCTTTGCTTTCTTCTCTGCCATGACATTTAAAACCTGAGAACCACTGGCTACGTACTGTCCATTAAAATCTGACCGTTGACCGAGCACAAAATTGAGACACCCTGAAGCGCTGTTTTCGAGATTTTAAATCGTAATAATTTTACATAGAAGCACTTTCACTCGTTCAGTGAGACTGGATATTTCGAGTATTGAAAACCTAAACTATTTTTTTTGAGTCAAACTTGTTTTTTTACTACTTATGCACTTTAAGTCTGATGTAAACTAGAGTAGCATTTGTAAAAAGAAAGTCATCATTTCTATTTGTTATTTAATAGACCAATATGCGAGAAATTCGTCACGGTCTCAACGCAACTCATGACAAGATCCTTGAATCCAACATTGGTAAGCTGGAAGAGATTCACCTTGAGAAACAAGCGTTGATACAGAAATCATCAGAAGTGCGCATGGAGGTTGAGGAACAGGAGGGTGCTGTGATAGATCTACACTCAGACAACGAACAGGTTCTTCAGGATATTAAACTGTGTGTGGCAGATTTGGGTGGTCCAGCTTCATTAGAAGACGAATCAACAGACCTCGTGAATGCTCTCCAAGCTGAAAAAGCGCTTCTTGAAAAAACCATCGTTGGGCTCGAACATAAGGTTCAGGATTTAGAAGAGGAAGTACAAACACTTAAGGGTATGGGGCCAAGTGAACACGATATGGATGCAAATGAATCGATTGGTTCACGTGATATGTACCACACAAAGCAATTAGCAAAAACCTCTGGACATCATACCATAAGTGACAATGTCGAAGAATCTGAAGTGGGAGTAAACGATTTTGAAGAGTGCATGAAAAGGCAAAATCAGGAGATTTTGAGCCTGCAAGATGAACTTGATGAATATAGACGATTTGTTGAAGCTTTTGAAGAAGACAAAGAGGGGTTAGAAACAGCTGTATTGGAGTCGCGGAAACTCTTAAAGCAATCTGAAAAACAAAATCAAACTTTAATAGCAGAAAGAGAACGACTGCTAAAGAGCTTTAGAGTTATTAACAGAGAATTTGAAAGTAAGTTGAATGTCCTGGCTGAGGATAAGGATTTCAACTTTGAAAACGAAGTTGAAAAGTTTGAAATGTTCAGTGCGCAACTAAAGGAATGGATGGCACAAAATGAAGATACAAGATCAGTGGAGGCTACCACTAAAAGCTCAAATTGGAGCACTGTGTCATTAGACGAGTTAGACTCTAACTTAAATACTGATATAGAGAGTGAATCATTTCGTCAAACTATTGCGGATCTCCAGCTTGACAACTCAGAGCTACGAGAGAAAACTGAAAAATTAATAAGTGACTTGAATTCTAAAGTAACCAGTGTTACAGCTTTGCAAGGTGAGCTTGAAATAAAATGTCATGAGCTGGAGAATGTTCGAGAGGAAAGGGCTAGTTTGATGGCGCAGCTAATTGAAAACGAGCAGAACATGAAAGAACTTCAGGAGAGTTTCGAATCAGAAAGATTGGAACTAGCAACAAGCCGTGATGAGTCCATAACTACATTACAGGCGGAGCAGCAAGATATTTTGAGCGTTTTGCAGGAAAAGCAGAGAGAAGCCATTTCACTGAAGGACGATAACTATCGACTTATGAGTCTTTTACAGGACAAACAGCAAGAAAACGACGATTTGGTTGGTAAAACCGAAAGTCTTTCTTCCCTTATTAACGAGTCTGAGCAAATGTTAGAAGAACTTAGAAGCCAAAACAAAACGATTTTATCGCAGTTAGATGAAAACATGGAAGTAAACGAAAGTGTTAACACAGAGAAGAACTCACTTTTGAAAGAAAACGATAAACTGAAGGGTTTGCTGAAAGATCTTCAGAATAAACTTGATTTCAGTGAAGAGGAAGCTGCTAGGTATTCATCTTTAAAAGCTGAAGTTGAAGATTTACAGGCAAAACTAAAAACTGCAGCTAAAAGCAAGAAGTCGTATGAAGAAAATTTAAACATCTTGAATATGGCCAAAGCAAGCATTCAGAATTCGTTAGAATCACGCAACAAGGAACTTGATACAGTAAAGACTTTGCACTCTGAAAAAGAAACTGAAGTAAACTTGTTAAAGTCTGAGCAAGACCGCCTTAATGATATAATTTCTGCCACGAACGGTAAAGTGAAAGAATTGGAGCAAAGACTTAACATGTCCATTTCTGAGAAGGATCAGTTGTCCCAAAGCCTTTACGAGAAAGATGTTGAGATTGGACAGTTGCAGCTAGATATCCGCGAGAAAGGGGCTCAGAATGATTTTTTGAGGTTGGATCTGGCTAAAGTCACAAAAAGCTTGAAAGAAAAAGAACAAGTGCTTCATTTATCCAGTACGGCAGAAAAGGATACCCCTGAGAACGCTGAATACAAACTTAGAACACTAATGAAAATAATCGAGGAAAAAGATTATGAAATGGAAGCATTAAAACAAAAGGATGCTTCCCTTCTTGAGCTTGTCACCGAAAGTGAAAGGAGTGGGACTGAGGTTCGTGAGCATTATGAAGAACAAATTCAGCAGCTGAGATCGGAAAGAGAAAGGGATTTAGCAGAACTCGCTCACAAGGATGAAGAACTACTAACTGTTAACGATAGATTAGAAGCAATGAAAGAGAAAATGAGTGGCAAGGACCAGGCATCAGCCATGTTGCATTCCGAGTACACAAAGCTAGTGTCATTAAATCAATCTCAAGGTAATGACATCGCTAAATTAAGGGAGAAAAATGAGGCACTTGTAAAACTTCTAGAGGAAAAAGACAAAGTGAAGCGTCATGAAGATTTTAATAGATTTCAAGAAGAAAACAGTCGATTAAATTTGCAAATAGAAGCTCTGCATTCCGAGCAGGAAAGATTACTTTGTGTAATCCACGAGAAGGACAAACAGCTGAAGGAGTTTGTTCAAGCATCTGAACCAAAAGTTAAACCTTTGAACCCTCTTCAAGAACTGCTTGCAGAAAGAAAAGATACCATAACTAATGGTTATGGTCTTTCAGAAATGCAACATGAAGATGAAATTTCTAGTCTACGAAATGAACTTTCTCGTCTAAGAGAATTTCTGAATCAGAAACAAAAAATGGTTTTAACTTTAACTGAAAGGAATGATAATCTTGAAGTGCATAACGATAAACTAATTGAAGAGTTAAATATACTCAAAAATAAACCTTTTCCCGCGGACAGTAATAAAATAGCTCTCTTACAAGAAAAACTTGAAACTTTGAATCGAAGTATCAGTGATAAAGATAACGATATATTCAACATGAAAAAACATTTCGATGAAAAAAGGCATGAATTGCTCCATCAGTTAGAGGTCATTCGCACAGAATCAAAAGAAGTTGAACAGTTGAAAGACAAGGAGATTTTCGAGTTAAAAAATAAGGTAATACATTTATTCTCTTCTATAAAATCCGTCAATTCTGGATTTAAAGAAGTTACTTGTGACCTGAGCACTAATGCTAGTATCGAGCTTAGTTTTCAGGCATTAATACAAACGTTTCGAACTCTTTGGACCTCATTTGTGCGAGAAAGAGATTATGAAATTAGTTGTTTGAAAGAAAAGGTAGCTAATCTTTCGATTTTGTCTAATTCTAATGAAAGTCCGGGTAACTTACATCTGGAAAATGCCTTAAAAGAAAAGGAGGAACTCTCAGGACAACTTCTCAAAAGCAAACAGGAAGTTGAAGAAATTTTGAACCAAAAAGAACTTGTGGAATCGAATTTACAAGAACAACTTATTACCTTATCGAAACAGGTCAATGAAACAGAAAAAGAACTCGTGCTTTTGTCTGCGAGGTTGAAGACAGAAAAAAACAACTTCGAAAAACTAAAACAAGATAAGGAATCTCTGAACGCCATCAATGAAGAAAATAAGGTTGAGATTGAGCGGCTGAGAGCCAAGGTCCAGCAATTAAATGTCACTGAAAATGAACATCGGGAAAACATTTCAAAATTAAACAAACTTATTGAGGAGTATAACCATGTTGTTGACGAAAGGGAGAAAAAGATTGATCAGTTGTTGGAAGTGAAGAGCCAAAATGATACTCTTTTACAAAGAGTAGCATCTCTTGAAAAGGAACTTTCAGTTGCTCTTAATGACAAAAAAGGTGCGGAGAATAAATTGAGCAGCGAGCTGGACCGATTGAGGGATCATTTAATTATGGTAAGTGTAGCTCTTAGTATTTGTAAATTTAAGAAATAATTTTCCACTGGTTTTCTTACTCTGTGTAAGGAAATTCAGCCTTGTTTTAAAACTTCAAAATATTGGAAAGGGGAACCAGCTCTGGTGCTATTACCGTAGTCGGGATTTTGGATATGAACTTGATTCATTGGTAAGAGCAATTGGCGAAGTATTAAAGGCCCTATATCGCTTATTTTTTTATCTTTTAGATAAAAAGTAGAAGCTTTTATTAGTAATACTACATTTCGAAAATTAAGTAGTTTTTCGCAGTTTCTGTTACTGTTCCTGTTGAGTTTTGAAAGGTGCAAATATGACAGTTTTGGGACAGCTGTCGTTTTTGACCGAGCATTAATTACATTATGAAGTCCTGGTGTTATGACGTTAGAGAAGGTACTTGTGTAGCTTCCGGTTGAATATTAACACTGTCAACACAACAATTTCTTCGTTAACGGTTAAAAACACAGCAAAAAACAGAGAAATTCTGTTTTTTATACTTTGTTTATCACGTTTTTTCCTAGTAAAAGACTAATGGCATTGAAAGACATTACTGCTGCTACGTCACAAGTACCATTCCCCTGCCACTCTGTCAAAGTATTAAATTCCAAACTTCTTTTGATTAACCCTTTCAGTGCCAGTCATTTATCATCAACCAATTTCTCCTTATATAACACATACAAAATATCACATTTGGTGATGAGAAAATGAGAATTAATCAAACAAAGCCAACTACTGATAATTAAAAGTCAAATTCTCTCAAATTTATTCAATGAAAAGTATGGGCTCAGGTTGGGAGAATTTAAAAATACAACTGGCAATGAAAGGGTTAAAAAGCATACTTGGATGTGGAATTTTTCTTCGGTTATTCGAGTTCTGAGTTCATAGATGACAATAGTTTTCATCTTAAAGATTAAAAAAATTGCGATATAAAGACTTTAATACGTCACGTAAATAGATAACTTTAGTTTTAAAAATAATTTACGTAAGGTATTTTTATCAAGTTTTGCAATGATCTTGAGCTGTCTTGTAAACATGTTTTGATCCCAATACTACTTTCACATGAGAAAGATATCAGTTTATAGCTTTATTGTGAGAACATAGTTTCATCCTGTTACCACGAGAAAGTTTTGTTTCTGGACTTTTTGTTATTTTCTCACAGAAAAGTAGAAAATTAGTAGTTCACTCTGTAGAAATGTAAACATCTAAAAATAGACTTAAGCTTACAGTAGTAATAAATGGGACAAGTTAAGATTTCCACATTGTGTCCCAAACAAATTAATAGAGAATTCTATAAGAAAGATGCACCAATTATGTCAGTCGAAATGTATCATAATTTGTAAAAATCAAATTTTTAGATGCCTTTTTCTGTTTTTTAGTTATTATAAATTTGGTGGGTCTTTGCGAAAATTGAAGAAATGTTGATGATTGTGTTGCTGATGTTGATTATGATGATGATGATGGTGATGATGGTGGTGATGGTGGTGATGATGATGATGATGATTATGATGATGATGATGGTGGTGATGATGATGATGATGATTATGATGATGATGATGGTGATGATGGTGGTGGTGGTGATGGTGGTGATGATGGTGGTGGTGATGGTGATGGTGATGGTGGTGATGATGATGATGATGATGATGATGATGGTGGTGGTGATGGTGGTGATGATGATGATGATGATGATGATGATGATGATGATGATGGTATTGCCACAAACCAAACTTAAAGTGCTTATGTCTGTTTATTTGTTTCTCTGAAACCAATAAAATAAATTTAGTTGGTAGAAACCAACCTGTAGACTATATCAAAAATATTGTAATCTGATTGGATAGCATATTTTTCGTTCGATTCAGTGTTTATAGAAACCAGCTATTATGCTACGAATATATAAAGAATGCTGAAGGTGACTGGATTACTAAATGCCATTCGGTGATGGATGGACTGCCAGGGTTTTCATCTTACGTATAAGGTTAACACATTTTGGTTTTAATCATATACATGAAAAAATTACTTATTTCTGAGTCAAGAGCAGTGCGATTACTTTGTAGTTCTGTACAAAAATGTGTTATTCCGTGCAGAAATTTGTAATTTCGTGCAATTACAATCTGAAAGCTAATAAGCCAATCAAAATGCAGAACTTTCCATGACAACGATGGAGGCATGAATATTCCGGGCACACATAAACTGTCACGTTGTCACTGTCATGTTTTGCTTTTTCTCCGTTATTTTTTAATAGTTTTTTTCAGTTTATGATTAACGTGTAATCGAACCTTTTACTCGTTTAGTATGAAATTAATTTGCACTTATGCTTTTTAAAAGCTCAAATTGATTCTTTTTAAAACACACTCGTGCATATTAATTCCATATATTGAATTCGTAACGGTTCGATTACATAAACAAATTCGAGGGTCATAGACATTATTCGTATATGGCCATTATTTTTTCAATCTGCATTCAAATTAGCCCTACTCGCCTCGTTCTTGACAAAAAATCAAAAGTATTACCCCCAGATGAGTGGAGTGAGGGTAATTGGAACGAAGATAAATAAAATAGTAGAATTGACGCCATTTATAATTACAAAATAACCAAAATAATTAGTATTGTACGCGCGCTGTGATTGGTCAAATAACGGTGAATTATTGTGCTTGTAAACCACTGTAAGAAAGCATTACTTCGGTGATTAAGTTATTTCATATAATAAAACTTACTTGTATTGGTTAAACGGCATAATAAATTAAACCACTTGAGATGTTGGGAGAAAATGAGAAAAGTTTGTAAACTTCAACCTTCACCTCGGGACTTACATCATCATCATCATCATCATCATCATCATCATCATCATCATCATCTTCGTTTAACGTCCCTAGTTTCCCACTCCTGGGGTTGGACGTGATATGAGTTGCCCCCATTGTTTTCTATCCTCTGCCATATCTTCTGTGATGTTTAGCTTCCTCATGTCTTCTTCCACTACCTTACTCTAGGTCTTCTTTGGCCTACCTACTGGCCTTCTACCTTCCACTTCCAGCTTCATCGCTCTCTTAAGTATGCTGTTCTCATCTCTATGTTTTACATGACCAAACCATCTCAACCTCATTCTGCTTTTACATACAGCATCCGGATTTGTTTATTTTGCCTGTAAACCAATATAAATGTATGCTTTGTTTTGTTGCTTAAATAACGTCTACAGTAGTCGTTTTTTATTTGTTTTTAGCTGCGTGATAGGCAGTGATATCCTTCATAAGTTTTTTGTATACGGACTCCAGAAAACGACATCTTATTTAATGAAATTCTTGCAGGTCGAAGAAAGTTACACTCGTGAAGCTCTTCTGGCAGAGGAGAGGGAACGTGACCTTGGCGAGAGACTGGAACGAGCTGAGAAACAACTGATATCAAGTTCCAGTTCATTAAAAGACACAAAGTAAGATTTTAAAAAATTTGACGTCGCGGGTGAATGGACTGCGCATCAATAGCTCTTGAGTCTAGAGGCCGAATGAAGCATCTATTTTAAGTCTATGAGACAAACAGGCTTTAAATAGTCAGAAAGTGAGTTCATATTAGTAATGCAATGCTTTCGAACCATAGATCAAAGGTGGCTTTGAGCCAAGGCATGAAGTGCGATGTGAAATTTTTTACTATTTATCCGCAAGTGACAAAACAAATTCATCCGTCAGCATTGCGCACGAACAGTGTGTGTGTAAAATGTATGCTTATGAGGACTCAAAATATTTACAATAAACGGTAAACTTATAGCAGAAATATTCTCTTTCAACATATGTGCGTGGATCTCTCTTTTTGACGCAACGTAAATTGATTTGCAAATCGGTTCACAAGACCAGTTCAGCCAGTTCAAGTAGTGTAGAATCTAAGTTTCTCTCGGCTGAGTGCGAACAAAAAGGGTCCTGGCCACAAAAGTTTAATGATCGGTCGATCGGTCCTGTCAGTTGGATGAGTGACAGAGTCCTTTTGATGACATAAAGGCATTCATGCCTTAAAAATGGTACGCCTTTGTTATTTCATTGGCCTTTAGGCTCGTTTGTGCACATAAAACACATGTGTTTTTTTCCCTTGTCTCCCATTGAGTGACTCGAAAGCATGCATAACTACTATGAAGCCACTTTCTAACTTTATAGAACCCGTTTACCAGATAGACGTCAAATGTACAAATCATTTTCGAGGGTGGTGTTTGAGACTAAAAGCAAATTGCTGGTATATACAGATTTGCCGTCATTATAAGCTAAGCATAATTTTTGTCGTTCAATTTTAATAGAGTACCAAAGTGAAGACTTCACAAAACGTTTATTTGTGAAATCACTAATATTTAGAAATATCAAGATGAAAAATGGCTCCATGCCGAACTTTAGCATTTTGCCGTCGATCAGTGATGAGATATTGCCACGGTTTTGCTCTGATAAATATTTCAATCATCCTCAGGGATTTACAAACATGAAGTTAAACCAACGCTTGTTTTTGAGTCAGTGAAAAAAACCACCGACTCAGGTAGGATTTGAACCCACGACCTTGTTTAACTTCATGTTTGTAAATCCCTGAGGATGATTGAAATATTCAATCGAAACGCTTGCATCCTCTTAGTGTTTTAACACTGATGTCTGTGTGTTTAATCATAGATATATTCTATGTTCACACATGACTAGGTTTGTAACCACACACCCCTCCCAGTTGACTCAGTAGCTCAGCTGGTAGAGCAGCGGTCTAGTAACCCGAAGGTCGTGGGTTCAAATCCTACCTGAGTCAGTGATTTTTTCGCTGGCTCAAAACAAGCGTTGGTTTAACTTCATGTTTGTAAAATAGACTTAATATCTTAAATTTAATTATCTTTGTTAGAATTTAATTACTTTTCGGTCACAATGTTTCAAAGTTAAAAGTTTCTCTAGGAAACAATGCTAATTTAGTTTATTTTAGAATGATTATTTTCATTTAACCACTTATTGGTTGATAACCCTACATTTAAATTTTAAGCTTTATTATCAACCAAAAATCAAAAAGTTTTGGGGATTGTTGTAATCTTATTTCATTAGAAATAATTGTGATATTTTCAGATCTTGTTTAAAACGCATTGGTTTGTACTTTTTTAGGTATGGTAATATATTATGTGCTCTTCTAATTAATGCAATTCAGGAAGTTGGAATGTTCCACTTTTTGTGTTGGCATGATCGTTACAACAGTTTTGTTACTGGGATAGAAACTTCATTAGAAGCCTGCAATTGAGAAATGGAGCCTTGCTTTTTGAGGGTTGTACAGTCTGATTCACTTCATTATTTTAGTGGCAGTATTTAAGTTATATTTTGATTAATTTTCAATTTATGAAAAATTCATTATAAAGTCGTGAAACTGAATATAACACTCCATGAAACATAGGATGTTAACAGTTTGATGTTATTCTTTTGATCAGAGAGAGGAATTTGAGTTAGTATGAATGAGATTGATTGGTTACATATTGTGTAATAAGTGCAAAAAAAAATTAATATTAAACTCTGAACCACAAATAATGGAACCTGTTTTTAAAATTGTTCGCTTGTAATTATTTTCTAGGGCTAAAATATAACCACAATAATGACATTTTTGTAATTATTTAGAATTTCACCTACCTTTTACTGTATCTATTTTTATAGCCTTATTTTCAAAAGTTTGGCCCTTACAGTAGCTAAAAAATTTACAAATTTGCATATTTAAGGTTGTTTTGTTTTTGGTGTCCAGCTACTGTACATCCTTGTTAGTATCCTTCAACTATAAGATATCCACTGCTTGGGACATGTACAGGCCAGCTAATTTGTTAGATGTGACCCATGAAAAAGTTATATTCCAAACCTTGAGATTACCACACTTTGTAAAAATGCTGATCTCAAGCTCCTAGCAGTTAGTATTCATAAGTAATTATCTAGAGAAGATGGGTTATATACTGTAAGGAGTGTTGAAAAAAACTTTTAGGGAATTGTAATTGATCTGTTGTAATTTGTTATCAATAATAGTTTTGAAACTAAAAAAAAAATTAAATTGATGTATCCAAATGAAAAGGGGTCATTGACAAAGGAAGTTGATCTCTAGAAAAGAAAGGTGTTGTTTTTGTGATTCAGAATGTTGTTCTTGTGAGATCAGAAGAAGATGTGGGGTGGAGAACCTTGAACATAGATTTAGGAAAACGAGGTTGAGATGGTTTGGTCATGTAAAACATAGGGATGAGAATAGCATACTTAGAAGAGCGATGGAGCTGGAGGTGGAAGGTTAGAAGGCTACCTCCAGTAGGTATCATAGGCCAAAGGAGACCTGGAGTAAGGTAGTGGAAGAACACATTTAGTAAATTAAGCATCACAGAAAATATGGCAGAGGATAGAAAACAGTTGAGATGATTTGATTAGGGTGTAAAAGTGGTATGAATAGAACATTTTAGATAATTTGCAACGATTGCTTGTGTGGCCTAGCGTTAGTGATAGTTGACTTGATAACCCGAGTATACAGGTTCAGATCTTGATAAATATAAAAAAAGACTTCTTTGTGAAAAGAAGTGGTTCAATGATGTTTGTTGGGGATCAAGAGTTGGGGATGGGGGTGCATTGTCAGTGGGAAAAGGGGTTAAAGTTGTGGTTAGGAAAAGTGGATGACAAGTTAAGAGAAAAAGTAAAGTGAAGAAAATACAACAAAAAGACAAAAATTAATGTTTTTTTTTTATTTGATTAAAAAACAGTTAGAAAAAACTAACTAGTAACTATTTAGAAAAAATTACTGGTTAGATTTAAAAGTTGACTGAAATAAAAAATAGACTATATTTATAATATATATTTTTTTATTTGCCCTGTAGTATCCTCTATGTTGTATAATGTACATCATTTGGAGCAACCTCTTTTGTTTGCTACAAATTTGTAATTTTTTTATCATTCTGAAATTCACCCATAAACGTAATAAGAGTGAATTTTTTGTACTATAAGTTTTATGGTTTCACTTATTTATTAGGGAGGACCAATTTTATTTTGAGTTTTATGAACTTGCTGAACTTAATTTTTCGAAAAATAAAATTGAAAAAATCTATCTGAAGATCAAAGTATGTTTCCGTGCTTGTAATTAATTAAAATGTACATATTTCAAGCTCAGATCATATTCTCAGTAGATTTATGTGACAAGGAATTCATAAGCAGCTTCATGTGCGTGTGACGAATGTAGTGGGTTTGTTATAATGATATATATGTATCAAATATTGAACTAAATAGCATATTGTGGATTTTTATTTTTATTTTTGTCCCCTCCAAACTTGTGTTTTTGGCCTAAATGCTTGTAAAATAGAAAATTAAGTTGGTCTGGTCTTAACTGCATGTTGTTTTCATTTTCACTACTAGTTGATATCATGAGTATTCATCAATTTTGTTCTCTTCCAGGAGATGAAAATCCAGCCAATCAAATGAGTGGGTAAGTAAAAAAACTATTTGATTGATTCTCAAAATAGTATGAGCATTTCTATTTTTGGGCTATTGTATTCCAGATTATTCCTTTTTAAGCTCCTGTCAAATGGTCCTGACATTTTACCCAACATTCATCTAACATTTGTCGAAGCAAATGCTTGCAAGACTTGTGTATTGTTGGGTATTTATTGGATATTTACTGAACATTCGTACTGCATGTCATCAATCCAATTTTGATCTGGGTTTATCCCCATAAATGGGGGTGGCTGGATTTACCCCACTTTGCCAGCAATCTCTCCAACTCCCACTCTCTTACTCGACTCATGGCATCCTTTTTCTCCAAACCAACACTCTTACTCTCCTTCTCCACTTGCGTCTTCCACATCTTCTTTCGTCATCTTCGCTTCCTCTTGCCCTTCACTTCAAACTCCAACACTTTTCTCAAAACATGTCCATCATCTCTCCTTAACACATGCCCGTACTATCCCACTTCATTCGCCTTTGCCATCTGAACCACTGTTTCCTTTAATCTCAACATCTCCTTTAGGTCCTCTTTCCTTATTTTCTCCATCATGAGCATGACAATGAGATCTTGTACAAGTGAACAAGTCTTGTTTCAAGGACTTTCAAAGAATTTATCCTTCATAATAAGCATGCCCACCCAGGAATTTTGTTGTGTGACCTTGCAAATGAACATGATGGGAACCTGACATGTTGAAAACAGTAGAAATATTGGGCCAATGTTTGCTGAGAATCAACCTTTGCCCCACATTGACCCAACACAAAAAATCTGCTTCTGACATTTAAGATGACTGTCAAACGCTCCCAACATTTGACCCAACATATTGGATGAAATTTTGGGACCAGGGGAAAAAGGGATAAGGGGAAAATTATATAATTGAACAGAATAATTTAATGCAGATTAGTTTTAACGTTTCTTTTCCACCAAGAATCTCTCCCCTTGTGCCACCATAGCTTTACTTTTGCTACAACATCACCACCACTATTCATTTCCTTGAACTCAGTCAACACCACCATACTTTTTTCAATTGTGCTGCATTGCCATAACTGCTCCCTCATCATCACCACCACCCAACCCTTGTACTTTATCACCACCTCCATACCACTTCTTGTGCTCCATCACTCCCTAAATACCTTCCTTTTGCTACATCGACACCACCAGCCATCTCTTGTACTCCATCACCACCACTACTCATCCCTTGTCTGTCACCACCTCCATACCACTTCTTGTGCTCCATCACTCCCTAAATACCTTCCTTTTGCTACATTGACAATACCAGCCATCTCTTGTACTCCATCACCACCACTACTCATCCCTTGTCTGTCACCACTTCCATACCTTTTCTTATACTTTAGCATCGCTTTCATACATTCCATCAAGAATCTTTTCCCTTGTGCTACTAACATTACCACTACCAGCTACACATTGTGTACTCTATCATCTCCACCAATCATTCCCTTGAACTCCATAATACTATACTATACATAATACTATACTTTTCCTTGCACTCCATAACTATATCACCCCATACATTGTTCTTTTACCACCACCAGCTGTCCCTTATACTCCCATTACTACCTCCATATCTTTCCTTGTGCTCCATCACCACCTAAATACCTGTTCTCCTTTTACTACATCACCACCAGCAGCCATCTTTTGTACTCCATCAGGATCAACACCAATCCCTGGACTGTACATCACCAGCATTACCCCCTTCCTTGTGCCTCATCACCATCACCACCTGTCCCTTGTACTCCATCACCTTCTCAGTACTTTCCTTTATGCTCCATCACCATCACACTTGTGCCTCACCTCTACCTCCACCAGTTCTCTTGTTCCTCATGGATGGCTACCACCCGTTGTACACTTGTCACCACCCCATATTGTGTCTTATACTTTACAGCTCAACCATCCCCTTCCTTAAGCTGCATCAATACCAAGATGCCTTCTATTGTTCTACATCACCACCGCCACCCCACTTTGTTCTTTTACCACCTACCCCCCTGTACCATCATTACACCTCCTCTCTTCTCTGTGCCTCATCTCTTTTACTGCCTTCTTGTTTCACCACCACTGGCCCACTGGTGCTACATCACCCACCATTGTGCTTTACCCCACCATCATTCCCTTTCTTGTGTCTAATTGCCCTCACCATCCCTTCCATAAAGCTATCTAACCACCATCAGTCCCTCCCATTTGCTCCTTCACTACCACCACCCTTTTTACTTGATTTTGGTTTTCTCTAAATCAGAAGAAAAGAACCACAGTTTGTTGATTTAAGGTAGTAAAAAACCTTTGATAGTTTTTGATTTGGGTGTTGCTATAATTATGCCACTTCACAGTTAATTTTGCTCTGATCTCCTGTCACATTGCCCTTTCTATTTGTACTTTGATACTATTGCTCTTACCAATTTATTACATTTATTAAATATGTTTTGTTCCAGTGAAACTGCTAATGAGTACTCTGATAAAACACTAATAAGAGAAAAAAGGTAATCCTGGTTTACTGTAAATGTAAAATTGGAAATCTTTATATTAATAAAGAACCTAACTGTATGTCTTTATTCTTCAATTTTCACTTAAAATTAAATAAGTCAAAACTGTTTAATGCTTGCTTAATCCTTATTTGCTTTGAACAACACTTAAAAGTTAAAAATTGATTTGTAGTTTGAAAATCAGTTTTAGTCATCACAAATTTTTTAGAGCATTCAACATTGGATCTTAATTATTCTCTAAAGTACAAGTGCTGTAATTAACCCTATTCCACCGGGGAGGGGGGAGGTGGCTTTTGATACCTGCACCAACTTCAGACTGATACAGTAACTCACAATTTCAGAGAATTTAAGATGATCCTAACATACATGTATTATTATATATTGCACTACTTTTCCTCAAATTTATTGACAGCATTCTAAAAGCTAAATCCTTTACGTGCCTAGTGGCCCATAGAGCCAGCACTTATCTCCCGTTTCTGTAGTGTTAAGCGGATGAGAGTCTTTGACTCCCCCTGGACGGGACACTAATCCATCGC
>JANCMA020107334.1:0-14832 GCA_024336925.2 Zoanthus solanderi
ACCAAATGTCATATTTTGTATGTGTTATATAAGGAGAAGTTGGTTGTTGATAACTGACTGGCACTAAAAGGGTTAATGCCAAAAGTAAAAATATTTTTAAAAGACCAATTTTTTAATACAAAAAATCAGAAAAAGAAACCCTTAAAGAGATAACAATGCTAATAAACACTTTCCATGGAGTTGTGTGGCGTACGCAGTCAGTGCAATGGTAGTCAAAAACGTGAAAGACGCGAACGTCCCCTTAAAATTTCTTCCCATATCCAGAAAGACATGGCTTCAAGAAAAACTCACTTTCACGCGCATTAATTACATATATAATGCATTTTAAGACCTCAAAAAGAAATTCTAGCAAATTTAAGATCCTTTTAAGGCCTTAAATCCTCAAAAAACCAAAAAAAAGACTTTTAATGACTGTTAATGACCCGCGGGAGCCCTGGGGGCTAACCTTACACAAAGTCAAGTACATACCACTGTTTAGTTTTAACACACTTTTACTATTTTTGATATATATTGAAAAACGGGCATTTTAAAAACTAAAATACTTGTCGTTTTTTCGAACTAAGTTTATTGTTTTTAGCATAGTAGTCTTTTTGTTATGGCATCAGTCAGTGGAAGCCACACTTCTATCTAGTTTCATGAGGAAAAAATTGAGGGTCACGATGGTCAGAAACCTGCTAGAGAACGTTTTTAATTTGGCCATGAATATTAGTCAATCTGATTCTCTCCTGCATTTGTAAAATTCTTGGTACTGAGCCCCCTCAAGTTTTTGATCTGGGGGAACTGTAGACCCCCGCCCCCCCACCCCAGCCCCCATCCCTACTCTGAAACCAGAAATGTCAGCCGCTTGCACTACATACAACCATAAAGCAATGAAACGTGGCATAACAAAGCCAATTGAAATACACAGCTGCAATAACAATATAAACTATGGATATTATTCATCTAGTATGTATATGTTTAAAAACGTTTTGAATCGCTTACCAGACATTTTATCGCGTGATTTGTCACATTCAACGTGATGAAGTCCGAAGGTTTGGGACGAAACGTTGTTATCTAAAACAATTGCTTATGTCTAGTAAGCGATTCAAAACTTTTTTAAGCAATAACAATATCATCACGGTACAAAAATCTTAATTGAAGCCAAGCTGAGACTAATAACAGTACCATGCAATGCACAGAGAACAAGATAAATCACTTACGACATTGCAAGAACGTTTTCACTCTCTCTAAAGCTGCTTGGATGAAGCTCTGCAAATTATTATGTAAGAAGGTTAGGGCTGCTTTAAAGGCCAGAGAGCTGTACTACCACTCTAAGCTAAAAGCTAAATCCTTTACGTGCCAGCTGGCCCATGGAGCTGGAGCTTATCTCCAGTTTCTGCAGTGTTAAGCGGATTAGAGTCTTCGACTCCCCCTGGACGTGACACTAATCCATCACAGGTTAGCTTCCAGCAGACGTTGGTATTCATTTTCCTACCCTGGATGAAAAACTAAGTTAGCTTAGGCAAAAAAGAAGATCCCACAAATATTCGAATCTCGGCAAAGCCGGGAATTGAACCGGGGACCTGGTGGCTAGAAGGCAGATCTTACCAACTGGGCCACCCATGCCCGCCCTACCACTCTGGCTTAGATAAAAAAAAATCGTGAAGATCTTTTTACATACTCACCATCTGTTCGGATTCTTGGGAAAATTCCCTAAATCCATGAACCAGTAACTTTTTCAGGACTAAAATTAAAGCAATGACTGTTAGCAACTGCTTAGCTGAGGACTGATAACATTTAGCACCACCCCTCCCCTTTGGCTAAAATACGAGGCTATTACCAAACGCTAAGGCTAGACTGTTAGTGAGAATTCCCCTTTCATTGCCTGTATGTCAGAAGCTTTGTAACACTTCATTAGAACAGCATAGTTAACAAAATAAATTAATAGGCTTGAGTTCCAAGAAACAATTTAACAGAAAAGTCCTTTGAATTGAAATTCATTAGATTGGATATGAAAGAAAGAAAATGTAGACTTTCCTTGCACAGGTGTCTCTTATGATAAGTGCTGGATCTGAATTAGCAAAGTAATGGAAAGGATAACACACTCCTAGAATAGAAATTCAAAGAACAACAACTATAAAAAAGAAACAAAAAACCCTAAACCTTATGTAAAGAAACTGCTGAGAAGAAATTACTAAAGTTGTGACTTAGTAGCATGTAGAATGCAAAAATTTGTGAAAGACAGGAAAGGTGGGTCGAACTTGCTGCCTGTTCATGATAATGACGTTAGTGATGGCGACAATGTTGATTAGTTTAATTAGTATAAACCTACTAACGGTCTAACACGCATCCTGCATTCTGATTGGCTGATCTACTAGAGGTCTATTTGTGATAGCCTACTAGTAGAGAAAAGATGGTGGATCAAAACAGTAATTAGCCCTGTTTTGCAATAATATCAGAGGATTTCATCGATATTTTAATTTGTACATCCTTTTTGACTGATCAGTAGGTTTATACTAAAACAATTAGACCTCTCGGGCTTATGGACTACGAGATTGAATAGCCCATTCGGCCTACGGCCTCATGGGCTATTGACTCGTAGTCCATTTGTCCTCGAGGTCAAATTGTTAAATAGCTAGTTGCTTTGTTACTCGTCTGTAAGATATTCAACCTTATTTACCTACAAACTAAAATAAAAGGGTGAATATTTGTTTATAGCAAAATGTTCGAAAGAAATATCTTGATGTATAACAAAAATACTCGTCAGTAGTGTATTTACTCGAAAATTTTTGTTTGTATCATTTTTCTTGTGGGAATATTGCAAATCCTCATTTCGATTTTTTGGTACTCTATTAACGTTTTACTATCAACACTTCAAATGAATGATTTCATACCTTCAGTAATTCCATTTTGTCTGACTTTGTTGAGTGATACCAAAACAATTTGACCTCTCGTCCTGATGGACTTCGAATAAACAGCATACTAAGTCACAGGCAGCCCATCCTCACTGTGAGTTGAAATATTATGACGTTTCAAAATTCAAGACCGTTATATGAGAAAATTAATGATAATCAAATTAGTAAAGAAAAAGGTTTTCACTGCCAGTGTTATAACATTCATGGCAAACGTTTCGTTTGTTACAACAAACAACTTCAGAAGTGACCGTTGAAAATGAGTTACAATAAATTTAAAATTGAAAGCGGAAGAGAAAATTAAACTCTCATTTTTTTATAGAAACAAGTTCTTGTTTTTCCCTGATTGTATTAACATCCGTTCAAGCTGGTTTTTAGCCGGGTTTGTAAAAGCAATCATGGACAACCGCACATAAGATTAGTCTCTGGTGTTACTGAAAAAAAAAACCACAACTTATTTTCGTACTAAATGTCACAATATTGCGTCTATCAGTGAGCGTGGGCTGCCTGTGACTTAACCTTCAAGCGAGGGACCACGCTTACTCCATACATCCTCGCGGTCTAAAGTCATTGTATCGAGGTATTGACATTCGACCATTTTGCTATTTTATACTGCTATAATTTTGTAGTGAAAAGATTTTGTTACTAATGTACCTATATTTTAAGTTGAATATTCCTCTCATTCGGTGCTTGTTTAATATGTATATGGCTGCTCGATTACTTTGAACTTTTCCCTTTTGTAGAGCATGTGTATATCATTAGTTTCTCAGCAAACTAATACTCGAACTTACCAAATTCTCAATCAGAAAATTTTAAACCTATAAAATTAAGATTTTGTTTTGTTTTTGTTTAGCATATAGAAAAACGTAAAATTTTCCAATTGTCTATTTGGTTTTAATCAGACTATTTTATAGGAACACTGTTGATTATTATATCTGAGTCGGAGGTCGTCACAGAAGATAGTTATATGAGATACACTCTAATATAGAAGAGAATATTGTATGTTCAATTACCAATGAAACCAGATAATATTGATTCAAATTGACTACAAAAACACAAAAAGTGTACTTAATTTATATAACATATTATTGATATTATAGATGATACAAAACAACTTATCAATAAATCAGAATAAAAGGTTTTCTTCTCATTTAGTGATCAATATATTCATAGTTGAAAATCTAAAATGGTTAAACTGATCTAAAATTAATTGATAAGACAATGTGAAAATAAATATTTAAAATTATAAAAAAAAATTCAAACTTATATAAAAGTCATCTTAAATGTTTGGCAACCACGGTTTTCTAGCCTTCGTCTGGAGAATAAGCTATGAGTGACATTTAATATTCAGAAAATGCTAAAAACCGCATTTGGTGTGTGCATCAGTTTAAGTAGAGAATGAATTTTATTATATGAAATACAGTAGTATACCGAATAATAGCAAGATGAGGAAAATGATATCCCCACTCTCCCCAGTGGAGATACTATTTTTATCAACACATACATGTGTGATATCATTTTTGAACCAATCAGCTTTTAGCATCTTCGCGCGGTTATCAATGGTCCGCGTGCGCGGTGCTTTGAGTCGTTTGTTGTTTTTGACCCGAGCGAAAAATTTTAAAAAGCTGTTCATACATATAGTAAACGTTGTAAAATGGAAAAACAAAAAACCACACAAAAATGCCTTCCAGATTCGTGGATGTTTCTGAAAAATATAAAAGGTTTATGAATAATTATTACAGTCTTGTTCATTGCTTCACCAAGTTTAGTAGCCATTATTTACCTTCATTTTTTTTGAAGACAGGAACAGTAAATACTTATGCTTATAGTTTTTGCTTTTTATTTAATTTCGCTTGACTGTGAAGATTTCATATAGTAAAAAAAAATTACATGGCCGCTTGGAGATACGGATTTAATCTTCTTGTGTTGATAACATCTCTCACTCGTTCGCTTCGCTCAATCGTAAGAGATATTATCAACACTCGAAGATAAAATCCGTATCCCTGCACAGCCATGTAATATCCTCTATATCTAAAACAAGAGATCAAACTTCGAGTAAGTATTCTCTAGCTTATCTTATGTCGTGTGGTCCTTTGCGTTCAGAAGACTTTATTAACTTAATCCTACTTTCCTTGGATCAATCTCGGTTTCTGGTAAACTACTCACTCACCCCTCCCGAGGGTTAGGGTTAGGTCTACCCTAACCCTTACCTAGGGAAGGATGACTGAGTAGTTTACCAAAAACAGGGATTGACCCGTTTTCTTTATATAATTAATATAAAGCTACGAGAAAGGCTTTTGAGCTTGGAAAAAGTACACTCAGATTATCTGGAGAAAATACAGAACAGTTTATTCATTTTGTCTTTGGAAGCCACTGAACCAGTCACAGATACGGAGGTAGGTTAAACTCTATTTTTACACATAATGGATAGAGATTGGATGGCCATGAACTTTTTGGGATAACTTTCCTTTGCTCCTAACAGTTTTGTTAGTTTATAGAACTTTGATGTTGGTTCTAAAATACGTACTTCATCGTTTATTGGTGGAGATCGTTTTGTGATTGGTCTAATGTTTGTACATGTTGTGTCGCAATGCTGTTTCTTTTAAACGATACACTGGCTGATTGTGATATTTTGTTTATAGTTTTGTTTCAGTTTTCAAATTTTACGAATTCAGCTCAACATTTATGCTGGTGTTGTCTTTAGTTAGATTATAGACAGATATAAATTTCATCTTAATATTTGTAATTCTTCTGTATTCCCTTTTGCATTAAATAACTTATTTGGGAAATGAAACTTCAACTAAGAGAGCGATATTAAAAATGTTTGTTAAAGTATTTTCTCGTTCATCTCCAGATTATGATGGAAGCTGGGGCAGGTGACAGCCGCTATCGATGGTTCGACAAGTCACTTCATTGTTTAGTTTTCAAGAATGGAGTTCTTGCAACACATTGTGACGTGAGTTAAACTTGGTAGCAATGATCAGATAGAAAAGTTTTTGTACTTTAATGATTGCAGTTATAGTAGTTTTTCCTCTTTTGCAGCACGTTCATTTCGACGGTGTTGTCGAAATTGACAGCATTATTGACGCCTGTAGAATACTGAAAGCCGATAATGGTGAGTGGAAGGTAAGAACAAGTACACTGTCTCGGTAAATTTGTAGGAATCAACCAAAACAAAGATGTTGGATAAAGCGCCTTATTTATTTATTTGTAAATGTAGTCATAAGAACTTGGTTAATACAATAACTCATATGCAATTTCCCTATTCCGAATTAGTTAAACAAAAATTGTTGCGAATTACAAGTAGAAATCTCGTAATTACTCTAAAGGCCAATTTATATAGGTCTGTGTACGTATCGTGGTATAAGATGTCATAATAATTTTTATATTATCATATGAAACGTGCGAACCCTTTAGGCGAGGGATATTCGCTAGAATTTTGAAATTATGCTAGTGAAATTATTTCCTAATTCCACCAGTTAACATTTGATTACATCTTAATACCATTTCAGACAAATTGTGGCTTACGATTTAAAAGTCTTTTATTGTAATTTAATCAGTATATTGAAAAAAAGTTTAAAATTATGGTTATTTTTAATTTTTTTTATTTCTAAGAAGTAAATTCTTTCAACCAAGCCTTCTTTTTGTTCATAAAATGTTGCAAAATTGTGTGAGGTGTCAAAACTCCATGCACGATCGGTTAAAAACCGCCTTCAATGAATGACTGAACTAACAAAGCCGCCAATGCTTGTACGCTCAACGTTTTGATTGAGATCAATTAAAACTTCAAGCAAAGTGCAAAAAAGCTCAATAAATTCAACAAAAAGTGATATCGAAGACTTATAACTGCTAGCACGGCGGGTTTAATTTGCAGAACGCTGAATGCAGAACGCGACTACAGTTTACTAGGTCAGCGGAGTACACCCTCCCAAGAATAAACGCTAACCCTATATTAGCTAACCATAAGCCTTACCCTAACCCTAGAATTACTCAACGTGCGCGAATGGAAAGTTTTAATGGTCGCGATTACAGAAAAGTTGGCGATATACCTTTTTTCACTGAACTAGTATACTGCAGTCGCGTTCTGCATTCAGCATTCTGCAAATTATACCCGCCAACTTCTAGCATTGTATTCAACGTAATCGACATTTCGGGCCTATCCATAGTTTTTCCCCAGCTACCTGATGATAATGTTCACTGATTTCTTTGTAGGGAAGTCCAACCATTCGTTCACAACTGCCAGAGCCCGTTGAGTTCGAGTTTTATCTAGACGACAGTTTACTCCGTGGAATTGACCAAGCTATTCTGAAGTATACAGCAAAGGTGCACATTCATTCTTTTTATATTGCTTAAGAATACTGATGATGAGCATTGTTAGGATAATTTAAGAAGCGTACTCTGTAAGATTCAAGTTAGGGTCGGCCGCGGTACCTCACCGATTTGCTTAAAATTTTGCAATTGGTCTTGCTTTGGAGTCCTAACTACGAATGGAGGTTATAAAGTTGTGGGAGTTTCGAACATGGCTGGTTTTTGTCGGCCACAAAGGGAAGCCAGTATGGCGGATCAAAAGACTTCTTGTCATCCCTCCTTCAATCTTACCATAATCTTTAACGGAAAACCATTAAGACCATATTAAAGAACTACCTTTGTACTCACATTCTGTTTCAAACACTTCTCTGAAATAAAAAGTTTTGGTCATGAGCGAGCGAAAAGTTGTGGTGCACTTCCACGTTACTTTTGAGACCGATATAAATTCAGTGTAAATTGAAAGCCCGGTATCTCCTATGTTATGTCGATTGACAGTTTACTGTTTATCCTGGGTGTAGATATTTTATAGCAGGTTTGACAGGATAAATAAGAAAATGGGCAATTTCTTTAGTACGAGAAAAAAAAGTAAACAAGTGTGGCCAGTGTACGATTGTTAACAGCCCGTGAAACCGTTATTGCTGGCTTACAATATCAAGCCACTGAAAATAAAAATCGCAACAAGTCAATAAATTAAGTCAAGAAAATTGGATATGATAGATGATTGATGTATAAACAATTTCACCAAGTTGTAAGACTGTGCGGTTTTTATTTCGCGCGTTAAGTTTATCCCAAATTTATAGAGCCTGGTAAGCATAGAGACCCTCAGAGGGACTTCAACATATGGCGGCCATAAAGTAACAGAAATATCTGCGATTTTTCTTATTAAAATGAAGAGTTATTACGCTAAAGCCCCGAAACATTGAAATTTCTACTTCTTCTAGTGCAAGAACTGTTCAATCAGCAAACACTCATCTGTTGACCTATGCTAACACCGGACCGTAATTTCAATGTCACGCAACGCTTACACTTGGACTACTACAAAAAGGAAAAACCCTGTCGAGCATAAATGTTGTTACATGTCTGCTCTTGCATTTGATGCGACAAACCTTCAGAAGGATAGGTGATATGATAATTGGTTTTGATTGATGAAATTAGAAGATATCGTTTTTTTTTTCTTCAAGGAGACAGGCTTTCGCATGAAACACGAAATAAAAGTCATTAAATAATGCTACATTCAATTTAAGCAGCTTAGGTCTCGAAAAGCAGGTACCGTTTGAAAATATTTCTAAACTGCTGCACGTAATGTATCAATCAATTCGAAACTTGAACATATCCCCCGGGCAACCCCCGGGCATATGAACTTTTGAAATTGCTGTGGTCAAATTTCTGGCCCCTGCTGTTCAAATGCCCGGCCATGTGGAAAGATTTGAGTTTAAATGTTCTCGTCCCCGGGACTAGAAAAACATGAGTTTTTGCTGATATTTTCTATTAATTTAACAACTGTAATCTTTTCCCTCATAAGGCAGTTTTTAAATGTGTATATGCTGTATGTATAATCAAAAGTAAGCGACTCCCACATTCTTGAATTTTTGTAAAGTCATGTACACTCTTCTTTCTTCCAGTGTTTAGTTCGTTTCGGCAAATTCAGGCTTTCTAAGTAAAGTTTAGTTAATTGCCGGGTACAACTTGGGTATATTTCCTCACATTTCACCGGAGATCGCTCTGCAGAGGTGAAACACGGAAACCTTAATTGTGATTAGCGCAAGGTAAACATTCTCGCCTCGCTTTCGCCGAAGTGCTCAACGAATATTCAATTAATTACATAAGAGTAGCTTTTTCCAAGGGCTGAAACGAACAACCTGTCCTTTTTCGTCGGGAATAAATTATATGTCTGCAGATTGAGGAACAATTGATCACGTACAAGTCGAGGCAAGTTCTGCTAATAATTCAATCTAGATGTGTTTTGCTTCTATAGTTATTCCAAAATTATTATTTCATCCATGCACGGAGTTTCCCTTTTAATTTAATTCCTGGTGAATGTACAGTGAAAAAGAGAATGAAATTTGTGTCCGACTGGATGGACTGTTCGAAATTAGAATTTCCTTTTCGATAATAGCATATTAAGCAATAAGCTTTTGAAAATGTTCGTTTAAGTTATCCAAGAAACTTATTCATATATGATTATAGATCCAGAGCAAGGTAAAGTATTCCTGACTCTCGTACAGATTCCCGTAGTTCCGCTGATAGAACTGGTTGTTGGTGGTTCATGGGTTTAGTTCCCATAATGGACTGCTAATTTTGAGACAACTTTATCTTTAGCTTATACCATTGCTTTTGTCAGCTAGGAAGTTTGGCAGTTGGTCAGCAAGTTAAAAGGATCTTGTTCCTGGTCTGTCAACATGATTATTCAATTATCGACCTGTCAGTCTTGCTGTCAGTGAAGAAACCTTTTCATACTTCGTTTGTGTAAATCAATATCTTGTTTGTTAATTTTCCCGCACCTGCAGGCATCAAACCTTGATATCATCGATTTCTGCTTTGAGGAGTACGGAAAAGGTTTCAGCAAGTCTCTAAAGATTCATCCTGATACATATATGCAAATGGTGCTTCAGTTGACTTACTACAGACTTCACGGAAAGTAAGAAAATTTCTTTGTTCTGCTATGTAAAATAGGTTGAGCCTATAACAAGCACTTTAAAACTGAGAAGGGTAGGGTATTAGGACTTAAGGGAAGAAAATAAACTAATTGGATGAATACAAGCTTGTTTTTTTCTTCTAGTAAACGTCTCAAACAAAGTAAAAAGTTTATCTTGTGTAGCTAGTTGCTAAATGTATGTTTTACACCGTATTGAAAAGTCGACAACTGAAACCTCGTACTGTAGTCCGTTGTCAGAGGGAATGATTGATTCACTCCGAAAAAGACTATAGTCCGAAACGTTAGATATCAACTTCTCAACATGGTGTTAGAACTATAAACCAACGCAGCATCCCACTGATTTAAGTAGCAAGTGCCAAGGGAAGAGACGTGTGATGCAGCCAAAGCTTATAAACGAAAGAAGAGAAATAGAAAATGAAAAGACGCCCTTGAACCAACATCGTCTGATCCTTTGCTGGTAGTTCCATTTCTTTGGCAGATCCAAGGATGGTGGTTCAGTTTCTTTGGCTAGTCTATTGATGATGGTTCAATTTCTTGTGCTGATTCAAAGGTACCGGTTCGATTTCTTGGCTGATCCATGGATGTTGGTTCAATTTCTTAGGCTAATTCATAGATGGTGGTTCAATTCTTGGGCTGATCCAAGGCTGGTGGTTCGATTCTTGGGCTGATCCAGAGGTAGTGGTTCAATTTTTTGGGCTGATCCTTGGATAATGGTTCGATTTCTTAGGCAGATTTATAGATGGTGGTTTGATTTTCGGGCTGATTCAAGAGTTGTGGTTCGATTCTTGGGCTGATCCTAGGATGGCGGTTCGATTTCTTTTGCAGATCCTAGGGTGGTGGTTCGATTTCTTTGTCTGATCTTAGGGTAATGGTTCGATTTCTTTGGCTGATCCTAGGGTGGTGATACGATTTTTTGGGCTGATCCTAGGGTGGTGGTTCGATCTCTTGGGCTGATCCAAGAGTGGTAGCTCGATTCTTTGGTGGATTCATGAGGGGTAATTCGGTTTGTTTGGCGGGTTTCAATGTGGTTATTCGATTGACATTCCTTCACTTCACTGTCGATCCGCCCTATCTTTTTAGTCCCTCCTTTCTTTTCTTCACAAATGTGAAGAGATTCTTAGTTGATAAAAAATGGAGACATGTTTTGAATAGTCTCCACTAAAATGGTAGAACAAAACAAAATCCTGTATAGAAATCAAAAGCAAAAGCATTAAAGGTTTGGTGTTACCATTATTAGTTAACAAAATCGAAACATTTCAATAATGCGCCTGTTTCGCAGTGGATGATAATTAATGCATTTCCAATTAAAAAAAGCTTCCAGCATCATCAGCATGATGATCTGAAAATGCAGCCTAAATAAGAAAATCTGTCAAACGATTCATTGCAGTTGTACGAGAGTAGCTGTAAAAAATAAAATAAACAGATATTTCGGGCGAGTATATCTCTCCTTAGAGAGCGTCTATCACTGAGAATGGTAAGTTAGGCTTAGACATTTTGATCTTAAAAGATCACTGTTTTTGCATTTTTGTTGAGAAACGTAGAAAACTTGCGCGTTCATTCGCTCATTGGAAGGCAGAGTCGCAGAGCTAGAGAGGAGGGTAAATTTAGCGCTAGTCAGCGGTAATTGGGTAACAATAAGCCTTTTAAAGGTTTATATAAATACCCATTCCCAGTGCAATTAAGCAAGATGAAATGAATCCTAAACGAACCACAAAAAATGACAACTTTTAGTTAAAAAAGTTTGGTTCTTAAAACTTCGAACATAAAAAAAACTGAAATTACATTGCTAAAATAATCTAGTCAACTAAAGCTTAACTTTACTTGAGATCATAAAAGTTTGTTCTAACTATTGTTCCCTTAAGAATGTAGTTATTCATTTCCGTGCAATATGTGCAGTAGATATTTCTTCTTCATATGAAAGTTACTAGGTGATTGTGAAACTGGACTTATAAATTAAGGGTTTTAAAAGATATAAAAATAAACTTTATTTTCTTATTTTTACGCAGACTCGTGGCAACTTACGAAACTGCGCAGACTCGACAGTTTTTTCATGGCAGAACTGAGACAGTACGTGCAATTTTCTTTTTGTTGGTGCTAGACTATATACGGGCATTATTATATAGCTCTGAACTTTAAGTCAACACCTTAATTTATGTTTTCCTTCGTAAGACCATCTATTGAGAATCTATACAAGGTAATAATCTATACCACGGCAAGAACTAGCAGAGCTACAGAACATTTTCTTTAACAAGTTCAATAAACCTTACTACTTACACTTACCTTAAACTTACTAATAGTATCTGGTAGGTAAACAGTAATTTTTGCCGAAATCTTCTTGACTGGTTTTACATCTTGTTGGTGAAAAATGTTTTTATTGTTTACTTAATAGTTGTTTATCTTTTCGTGTCATGCTAATCTCTTCTGATGCCATTTTTAGTCGTAGGAACTAAAATGACGTCTCGACTCAAAAATATGAATTGCGCTCAAGACACGCAAGACAAAAACCAGACTTTAAGGAAAAGTTTTTTGTAAACTTTTATTAGTTTTGTTTCTTGTAATTGTACTGTAAAGGTTTGCTTCAAATTTAAACATATGCTTGCTCCTGTTTATTTTCTTTTGTTTGGCTGACTTGAATCAATGAATAAGATTTTCTACGCATCGCTGAGACAAATTCAGTTTTCACATAAAAAGTATTCTTTACGATCTTTTAAATTCATGTTTATCAAAATTAATTAAAATTAACGTTAATTGCGTTTCATTGAAAATTATTTTCCTGGCACAAAGAATTGACCTCGATTTGATAAAACTTTTACGTAAATTTATAACGTAAATTTTAGATTTTGAGCGGAGTTGCTAAGTTTTTAATGTTAAAAATCCTTACCTCTATCGTCATTTTTACTCTTAACTTGCTTCACAGTAGTTAAAATAAATTCAAGGATTGCTAAGGTGTTGATCATTTCGAAACCGTCAACGTTTTAAGGTCGAAATTTACTGTTTGTCTAACAAAAAACCGGCGGAAGGTTTTCCTTTGAAGTACAGTAGCAAACAACTTTGGCTTCATACTGGTTTCATTCTCTGCTTCGCTGTATACTTTCCAAATCCTAGTCTTTCAAATACTTTGCAAAACATTGTAACACAGACTTCCATTTGCTTCAAACTCACAAAAAAATGAGTCGGTAATGATCGGTTATAAACGAAATTATATGACGTCCGACCACAATCTCTGGTGATTGGCCACGAAGTGTTTTCGGAATCACTGAGGCATGGAGTTACACTCTTACATACATTCGGAAGCTACACCATAACATAGTGGCTACGCCTTCTCAGAAGGCAGTAGCCACAAAAAAACTAAAGTAACAAAATATTTCAGTCTAAAAAGTTAAACTAATTGTCTCATTGTTTGTGCAGGTGAGGTCGTGTACAGCTGAATCAGTTAACTGGACCAAAGCGATGATGGATCCCGAAGTTGAGGTTAGGAAAGAGTTTCCCTTCATGATAACGTTATAAATAAATCGTGTTGAAATATTTGAGAGCACTGGCTTACAACTACTTACTTTGATCTGTAATCCTGTGTCGTTTCAGTCCTGTTATATCGAAAAGACTCTTGAGCTCGATAAAATAAATGAAACCAACGCCTGGTATATATCATTTAGTATGTAAAGTATGGATGAAATAGTTTTGAATCTCCTCACTAAAAATCAATATTTTCAAATGTTAAAAGAAGTTCAGAAAAAAAGTTACGTTGCTCAGCAGAGGCATGAAATAGTGTTTTTAAGTGGATTGAAACACATGTTTTGGCATAAAAATCTTGCATCCATTCGTGTTGGAAATTTCTCACTTATTCGATATGTTTTCCATACACGAAGAAAATTTTCATTCTTGTATAAATATCATTGTTTTATTGGATTAAGAAAGCTTCAACTCTGGGGGTGGATGTGAAATAGGAGTGTTGAGTAACGTTTTTTCCACCCACATTAAAACAAAATTTAACTATGTGATTAAATCAACTCTAAGTTGATTTTAAATAACTTTCTAATTATTTATCTTATGTTATTTGGGAACCTGATCCTGTTTGCCAGCTATGCCATGCTGTCCATGGCTACTAGCAATCAGGCTCACTATTTATGATAGTTTGAAGGAGTAAAGCCCACTACCAACGTGGCTTCAAATCAGCTACTAGTACAACTGTGCTATTTTTACTTGACGTTGATCTTTATAGCTACATCCCACAAGCATTGCGCTTTCATTACGTCTTATAAATCGCAAGGTTCAAACTCTCGTTAATGAGATACAAATTCATGCGCATGAAATCAGATGTCTAGCCATTCATGATTCTGCCCTAGATGACTAACAGTTTATTTTGTACAGGGACCAATGTCAGACTATTTTAAAGAACATTAAATTACTTTGTTATTTATGAAAGCGCTTCTTGTATTCTCCACCATAAAACAAACCAATTTCAATGGTTTTAAGGCCGGTATTCAGTAAATCTGGCAAAGGGTTGAATTTCATTTTAAAAAATCAAACAGTAAAACCGAACAAAAACGTCGCAAGGTACTTCACAAGATACCCAAACTTGTTTTAAAGGCGGGAAATTTTCAGGACGCGCGTAAAAAAGCCCGCCAAATCACTTGATGTGTATACTATGATAACTAAAATCTTTCGCTCCAAAAAATCATTATGATTCGTGTATTTAGTGATTTGAATTTGCTGAAGACTTGGCCATTTTCTATGGTGTGCCGTTACCGCCAATATTAAGACTTGTTTATTGTCCAAAATGGTGATAACAGCTTATAAAATGATGATGCAGATTTTTAAAATGGTGATGGAAAACTTTAAAATGGTGATAACAGCTTATAAAATGATGATGTAGATTTTTAAAATGGTGATGGAAAACTTTAAAATGGTGATAACAGCTTATAAAATGATGATGCAGATTTTTAAAATGGTGATGGAAAACTTTAAAATGGTGATAAC